>SCLH01000067.1:207085-227562 GCA_004367855.1 Oikopleura vanhoeffeni | reverse complement strand
TAAAAATTTTGATTAGCTGTAAGCCAACTTTTTGATCAGTGAAATCTCAGCTTCAATTTGGTGGTACTTTTGTTCCGATCAGACGAACTTTTTTTTCGGACTTTTCATTTCCGGTTTACTTATAGTCATATTTCTAGAATTCTAGGGTGAAATTCAAAAATCCAAAACCATCATATTGACGACAGTATATTTATCTACCTTAGTCGAAAAAACGGCTTTCTTCTGAACATTGGTCTAAAAGAAGATAGAGTTTGAAGTCGAAAAATTGTAAAAATCGGCGTTCAAAAGTGATTCTAGAAAATTCAAGAGCGAAATTCAAAAAAATAACTCCAACATATTAGTAACCTCACTCTTCCCGTACTCTGTGTAAATTTTCAGACGCTTTGTATGTGGGGTCTAAAAGAAGATAGATTTTAAAAAAACCGTTTAGTGCTCTAGAATAGACTCACCACCAGGTGGTGTGATGTACCAAGATTGACTTTGAGATGTGTAATCGTTAGACGAAGGCTAGATCTACAAACGAGTATCCTCAGAATTTTCACAACTACCCTAGATTTGTTCTGAGGCGTGATTGAAAGGTACCAAAAAGCGACACCTACCCCCTTAAACTTTAAATTCAATGAAAACTAATCTATTTTGAACCCGGGTTCTAGAGTGTATTGAAAATTATTTTTCTAAAAATGAAATTTTTGTGTCAAAACAATCTCTGGAAAAATCCTCTCCCAAAAAAACTGTGCTGTTGGGATCTTCATCGATATATGCTTATAAATTCTTATAATACCTCTGGATTCTAGTCACTTGTGTGAACTGGTATTTAGCCAGTCGACTCAACATTTAAATTATAATAATCTATCTGTCTTGAATTCTAAAGTAAATAAATGATCGTAATGCATCCGCTCAAAAAATAAATACAAAAAAATAAACTTTTCATAAATACACCCACTCGAAGGCGCTAAACGCTTAAAAACAATCGAAACTAAATTTCATGAACCTCTCTGATTTTAAACGTATTTTAATTTGTATTAAATTGTGAAATCTCTGATTATATGTAGAGATTCGTCGTATCGATCTTTATAAGTCATTTGTTAAGTCACTTTAAGCCAATGAAACGGCTAGATGCAAGGTTTCATCATAAATGAGTGAACTAAAGGCTTCTTATCATAATAATAATTACCCGGTGACAGCCTAAACCAAATCACATAAAATAAAACTGAAATGAAGCTCTCTGAAGTAGTTATCAGATTTCTCTTTTGTTAAAAGTAGAGGGTCTTGAAACACATATTCGTCTGACAAATCACTAAGAGTGATTATTTTTGTTTCTCTTTTAAAATTGATCTCAGAAATTTCGAGAATATTTTTGAGCAAACTTTGAATCGAACTCTGACTCTATCATCAATGTTTTCGGCTTTTATCTATTTTTTGTTTGATCATAAATTTAAAGAATATTCTATTTTGAATAGGGTAGTATTCATTTGGATTTATTCAAATATTAATAGTATTTTTTTTTTATCCTAAACACAATTTTTCAAATTGATCACTTTTAAAGTTTCTAAATATAATGTTCTAGATTCTGAGGTAAAGTTTTTGTTTGAATTTTTGTGCAAAATTTTCTTTAATATTAAAATGGTTGAACTGAATCAACACGAAAAGTTACCATACTTTACATTACATGTATTTAATCAATATTAATAATAATTTATGATTAACGGTTTGTAATTACGATGCTTAAAAATTGGCCTGGATTTTATTGGTTCATCTTGTAGACCATTTTTCCGGTCATTTTAGGTCTCATTATTTTTATTGTTTTTGATTTTTTTTAAATAATCAAAGAATCCGTGAGGTCAACTTTCCTTTTAACTCATTAGCAAACATTGGTCAATCAAGTACAAAAGGGTCGCTAAAGAGCAAAATTTAGTCTCTGATTAATATAATCGTTGCTATAACGTGGTTGTATAATTGGAAGATAACAAAAACGCCTTCAAGATCCTTTACTCCAATTTGGCAAAAAATAACATGAAGAGGGTTGTGAGCGAATTTTGAGATTTTAAATCAGGGCTCAGAATAATTCAAAAAAGGATACATATTAATCATGATTAATCCGAAAATAATCGTTGATAGAGCTAGCCGTGCGCTTATCAAGAAGGTAGAGTTTAGACGGTATGAGGGTGGAATTAAAAAAGGCCTATAATGAGCCCTAAAACCTCCTTTACAACCCCCATGAACTCCCACGGGTTCGTATTTGTTCTGAAACATAAATGCTAAAAATATTACTAAATTTTTTTTTTGAAATATTTCTGAAACAGGCATTAACAACAGTTTACAACATGTTTCAGTTTCTATCTCTACCAGATTAGGTGCTTAACTTGCGAAGACAACTCCTCAAACACACAGATGAAGCCGCTGGTGAGGTTGGGGGTTAAAGTCATTTTTTAATGAGAGTTTTACAAATATCAAATCTTCAATTTAACTCAAAATAAAATCAAGAGGCGACCTAAGTAAATATTACGTAAAAATGTTTGAGCATTTTTATTATTACACTGGCATATAATGTTTGTATTAGAAAAACTAAATTCTGTTGAGCTTTCAATTTATTCAATCATTTTCGAAACATAGTAACCAATTGAGAAAACGTTTTTCGCCAGTTAAAACAAAAGTAATTTCGTTCGCTCATTTAAATAGTGTTACGTCGTTTCTTTATTAACCGCGTTTTCGGGTGTTCAACATCCGGAGTTAATTCTGTATTTTCGTCATTATAGTATACAACCGCAAATTGGGATAACTGAATAAAAACGATTTCATAGCTTACCACATTAAACTATTGGGAAATTGCGACATCAAATCCCAAAGTCAAGGAAGCCAAAGTCGTAAATTTCAGGGATTTTCATAAAAATAAGGATCTTACAGTTAATGCTCGATTTATTTTATTTAGTATCGAACTTAAGGGGGTACAGTTCACTATGAAAATTTTTCTGTCAACTTTAGACTAGATTAATTCGGCCAGAAAAATCACAATGGTGGTAGTCTCGCATTCCACAGACGTTTATTTTGACGACTAGGAGACTTGAAAGAGCGAAAATGAGCCATTTTTGAGCGAAATTCGAGACCATTTTTCTCGGTTTCCAGAGATCCGAGTTTAAATTTTATATTCTTCATACGATGATCTTATGGGGAACTTTAATCTCGCCGAGCTGTTTTCGATACAACTTTAAATTAAGGGGGTAGCGGTCGCAATGTTTCTAGGGCACTTTGAGGCCTAGAGATAAATCATCGTATAAATAGAATAAAACTCGAAGTCAGATGTGTGGTTACCAAGAAAAATGGTATTTAATTTCGCCCAAAAATGGCTCAATTCCGGTTTTTGAAGTGTTTTTGTTGCCGAACTAGACGTCTGTGGAATGCGAGACTACCACCATTGTGATTTTTTTGGCCGAATTAGGTCAGTCTAAAATTATCAGAAAAATTTTCATAGTGAACTGTACCCCCTTAACCGTGAAATGGTTACCTTTAATTTTATCTCGCGAATTTTCATTATTTTATAAACAACAGTAAATATCCTCTCTAGAATTTTTAATGAATGTCAAATAACATGATATCGCGTAGAAGAGCAAAATTATTTCTAGTCTTTAGCAACCCATGAACATAAATAGCATATGCTTTGTAATAACCGTTTCAAATCGATATCATTTCACTGGACATTCATTCAAAATTCTAGTGGATTTTCACTGTAAGATTATAAAAATTCGACTTACAAAATTAAATATATCTTTATATTCATTTTTGAGTGAAGTTTTATAAGTAATAAAGTAAATCAAGCATTAACTATGAGATTTTGTATTTTAATGAAAATCCCTGAAATTTATCACGGTAGTCTATTTTTGGACGACCGCGACAACACCACCTCATATTTCATCAAAAACCAGTGTAGAGTTCTAGAAGGCCAGTTCTCAAATTTTCAAAAGTTATGTTGATCATACCATGATTTAAAGTGAAAAATAACGATTCAAAATCGGCAAAAGCGAAACAAATTGAAATCCAGCTAAAACCTTTAAAGGTGCTTTTTTTAGAAGGGACGCAGGGTTTCTGTCCTTCAGGTATTTGGAAACCCCGTATAACCATATATTGCCGGACGTATAATTTTATTTTGCGTCTTTTGATAAATAAAAATTATGAAATTTCTGCGTGGGTGGAGGATTATAGTAGGATTTCTAGAATCCGTTTTCCCAAAGTTGCTCTGATTGGTCCCAAACTTGGCATGTAGACTAATTATGGTACCAGGAGTTTGAATATGATTTCAGATTTCATCAATGACGTCATAATGAGTCATGATCACTCTCTGAGCCCGATTTATTCTTTTCATGGTTTTCTCTATCTTCTACATAATAATTCTTCAAATTGACTCATAATGTTCTTATAAGTGTATTCTGGTATCATATTCAAACTCCTCGTGTCGAATTAACCCAGGGTTTAAGGCCTTTAAGGCTTAGTCCGCGTTTTTATAAAGTTACCCTGTTTGTATAAGTTGTAAAGAGTTCATATGACGTCATCTAAAGTGACCCCAAAATGACTCACAATGACGTCAACGATGAAATTTGATATCAGATTCGAAGTCCTTGTGCCGTTATTAGTCTTCATGCCAAGTTTGGATTCAATCGGAACAACTTTGGCAAAACGGATTCTAGAAATCCTGCTCTAATCTCCACCCACGCAAACTTCAATTTTATATCTGTCAAGACGCGAATAAAAATTCTACGTCGGCATATAGGATTTTGTTGTGTTTCAAATACTTGAACGACAGAAAACCTCGTCTTTCAAAAAAAACCACTTTAGCTCTTTCATATTCGATATGAACTGGTTTTCAGACTTTCATAAAACAAAAATAATTTCTTCTTATCGTTGGGTCTAAAATGGATTCATGCTTTAGCAAAAAACTAAAGTATTTACAATTATTTACTGTCAAATGCGTCTAAGAGGCCAAAATAAATTGCCAAAAATCGCCAAATTTTGGTCGTTTTGTCCTCTTAGACGCATTTGACAGTACATCATTTTCATGCAGAATTTTAGCAAAAATAATATCGTCCAAAAACCTCTAAAGCCGAGAAAAACATATTAACTGGAGCAGAACGGCTGGAATTTTAGGGAGATTGAATGATAAATTTAAAAGTTATCAGATACAAGAGAAAAATTTAACAGTATGCTAGCTATTCTATCACATTTCAATCAAGCGGTTAATTTTTTCACATTTTACACCCACGGCCCTCTTTAGTAAATGCTGTCTCAGTTTAGTTTTAATTTTTTATTTTCTCATAAATCACAAAAAAGTTCTTTTCAGCAGTTGTTAGATACGCCACATCTATCACAAAGTTACAGAAGATAAAAAACCCAAAACTTATTTTTCTCTAGAAATTAAATCGACGAAAAATAATTTATAAATCATTTCTCCAATTGATTTTTTATCGTTGATTTCCACGGCGATTTCCATTCTTTTGTGGGGCAGAGTAACTTCTTTGGTGGTCATGTTGTGCGTTGTTTCGTGGTCGACCATAATTTCGATCTGGAGTGCTTGAACCGTAGTTTTGACCGTAACCACCTTGGTCATAACCGCCTTGACCACCTTGATATTGTCTACCACCACCTTGGTAATTTCCTTCATCTCCCCAACGATTACCTCTTAATTTTTGTTGTCAACTTTATGTTGTGATTTAAATATAAGGAAATTTTTTTTGGACTCGGGGATTGTACTCAATAAAATGCTTTGACGGCTTTTCACTTAACTGGAATGTTAACCATCGTCCGGTTTGGTACCGATTGTAGGCGAACAGATATCAGAAGCAAAAAAATATTTCTTGGAGCAACCAGAAGGTTTTAGGACAAACCCTGCTGTATGTTGGGGTCTGAACCTCTAGGTTGCCTCAAAATATTTTGCTTCTGATATCTGTTCGCCTACAATCGGTACCAAACCGGACGATGGTTAACATTCCAGTTAAGTGAAAAGCCGTCTTTGAAGCTGGGGACTCGAATTTATACATTTTTTTCAACTTTCACAATATTTAAAGTAAGTTTTTAATAAGTTTCCAGAAGTGCCGCTAGAGTGAAACATTTAAATGGGGGTTTTGTATCTAATTTTGGTTTAGTATGTCGCGACATGTCGGGTCTTGAACATCGTCATTATTTTTGTACAATTGTAGTTGTAATAAAATCAGTAAAAATTTTCCCAAAAATTAATTTTACACCTCATGGTCATATTCCATTTTTCAAAGGGAGCGGTCGTTTATATATTCAGTTGGATTTTTGAAGTTTTCAAGAGAAACTAGACAAAAATAATTCCGAAATTTTAATACCATTATGTAAAATAGGCACATATTTGATTATGACATTTACAAATTCGGACATTCAGGTTCTTAGAAACAATTGTGAAAACAAACAAAAAATGGAAAAAAAATTCGGGAATTTTCAAGTTAACAAATTAATTTTTTTTGAGTTTTTCATGAAATTTTGAAATCAAAAATAATTTTTATTTTAGTTTTTCATGCGATTTGAAAATTAAAAAAACGCGACATTTTTACACCATTCATACTAGGCGCAGATTTAATTTAAATTTCGAAATTTACAAATAATGTCATTCAAGTTCTCAAAAACAATTCTAAAGTCCAAAAAACATTAAAAAAAACTTTTAGCGAGCAAAAAATTTAAAAAAAATGAGTTTTTCATGCAATTTTGAAATCATAAAAAAAAAATTATACCTCTGATTTTGACTGTAAGGATCTTCATTTGTATTGTATCTTCTACTAGGCGTATTATTTTGCGGTGTTTTCCAGAGCGGAGGAGTTCTACTTCTATCACGTTTTCTTCCCGAATCTAATCTTTCATTCGGAGTGCCTCGATTTCTGTCCTGATTTTTATTATCCGATCCTTTTGCCTGTCTAAATTTACAATGTATCATTTGGCCGAATAAGCACAGGCCCTTAGAAACATTCATTGCAAATTGGACGGACTCTGTGTGTTTAAAACATATGAACGCAAAGTTTTTATCTTTTGGCAGTTTTACGTATTGAAGGGGACCGGATTGGAGGAAGAGTTCAAAAAGCAATTCTTCTGTGACATCACTGTGTAGGTTACCTACCCAGAGGACGAAATCATCGTTATCACCCATCTAAAATTTGAAACAAAAATGTTAGACAAAAAAATTCAATTTACAAATTTGACACTCTCATACTTAGGGCAAACGCGCAATAAATCAGCTACCCGATAGAAATTGTAGGACCCTTTTATCGAGTACCTTTTTTGCGTTAGCCTTATTTATACTAGATTTGAAGTTGAAATAAGATATGTGTTCTAGAATACGCTCAGCACCCAGGGTGGTGTAATGTACCATTTTTCATTCATATTGGAATAGCATATTGGTAAATTTCAAGCAATTGAGACAAACATATTGAATAATTTAGAAATATATTTTAATAAAATGAGGTAAATTTGAAATAGATTAAATCGCTGGACAAGATGAATAATTTGTAGCTGAAGAAAGTATTTTTTTACATAAAGGAAGGAGAGGGCGATGATGGTAAAGCTTCATCGTCTCGTATAAATGGATTAAATTTTTCAATAGTTTTCGGTTTTTGTTCGTTTGGTGATAAATCTTTGAAATTTTCAATTTCTTTTTTGTCGATTCGCAAGCACCGGAGACACCCTAGGCTATCTCGTTGCAGGGAGAAACAGTCTTTGCTATAAAAAAAATTGTACTGTCGTATGTGTCTATAAGGACAGGCGAATTTTTGTAATTATTGATGAAAAAATCCGACGATATGATATAGAAAAATATGACACCTTAATTTAATTTGAAAAATGTAACCAAAAAATAATGCTGCGAAAATTATTTTTTAAGCCTTATTCTTACGTTAAATCTGGCCATATAGCGTCAAAAAAAACAAAAAAAATTTCGGACAGTATCAAAAATTTAAATTTTTAAATCATATTTAACATTCGCTACAGTCCCTGACCCCTTTAAAGTTGTTCCCTTAAAGCGCCTTTAATCCCCTATGANTTACAAAAGTGACGGAATTATTTTTTCAAAATGTATCTCCTCCCTGAGTTTTCAAGGTTCAACAATGATTCATGTTTTGAATCAACCGCACAGAACGTGAGCAGACCGCCTAGGTGAGTTTTTGAAAAAATTCTTTAATTTGGCTTCAGAATTACCAAAAACAGTATTTTGACCCTATGTTAACTAGAGCAAAATACAGTTATTTGGTGATTCTGAAGCCAAATCAAAGAATTTTTCCAGAAACTCACCTTGGCGTTCTGCTCACGTTCTGTCCGGTTAATTTAAAACATGAATAATTGTTGAACCTTGAAAACTCAGGGAGGAGATACATTTTGAAAAAATAATTCCGTCACTTTTGTAAGCACGTTCTGATGGACCAAGCCATTCGTTAATTTGGATTTTTTTAGCGAAGCAAGATTTTTGTTTAAATATATCAAAGAGAGGTAAAAGTGGTTCCAACGATTTGTACTTGTGCGACAATTGGCTACCGAAAACCCCTTAAAATGCGACGACCACCCCCTTAAGGGATCAGGGACTGTACTTGGTATCGTAAATTTTGAAAACATAACAGAATGTATAATTATTTTTCCTAAACTTACTGGTAAACTGCGCCACACTTGACGCATGATGCCGCTAAAGAGTCAAATGGAAAGAGTGGATTTCCCATTTTGCAAATTTCACAAATAAAACCTTTTGCTTGACATCGAATGCAGTCTAGTTTTATATGTTTCGCATAATCAGCGTGTATTTCGGTCAAAGAATCAATCAAGTGGCCAGAAGAAATTTCAACGAGATCGTGAAGTGTATACTAAAAAAATAAATTTCTGATTTTATAATTTTAAATATTCTCTTAAAAATTGAACAGATAACACATCTAAAAATTTTGTGTATGATTGAAAAAACCTTTTCTGATGGTTATTTTACATGAAATTCAAACCTGATTTTGTTAGTTGATAATTTATATTTAGGGACCGCCCCTGAGGCAGATTTGAAAGATAAACGAACCGAATGAAATCTCCAGACCTGCTGGGATTGTAAGATCAGCTAAAGAATTTAATGGAGATTTTTGAAATTAACTCAAAAAATTTTCAATTTTTCGGATATCCGATTGTCAACATTTGTATACGAAAAAAAATTTAGGAAACGTAAATTTTGAAAATTTATAAAGAAATTCGTCTTAAAACGTATTTGGAGAAACGTTTGCTTTTTACAATAAAGATTTCGAACAACTATTAATTGCCTTTTTGGCATTCGTTAATTTTGACCGTTTTTTGCATTTTTTTTTCTCTTTTATTTCGACCATAGTCCGTATTTATTTGACGTTTTGGTTTGACAGCCATTTTCAATGAGGTGAATAGAAAAAGATTGTACAAAAACTAAAATTTTGCGAAATTTTTTTAAATAATTTACCTCGTCCGCATTTTCAACAAAATGTTGACGACTTTGAAGTCTTAGCAAAAGTCGTTCACCCGAAGCTTCTGGACAACACGATAGATAAACCTGAAATATTAATTCGAATATACAGTAAATTATAAATAACAGTACACTGTCTTAAAATGTACCTAAAATATGGCGCGGTATCTTCAGCGGGTGAATGGTAAAATGTAAAAAAGTGAAAAAATTTAAAATGCAAAAAATTAATCAAGCAATTATTTTTAAACGCATAAAATAGCTGACACGACACTTAATGAAATTCTCTATCAGATGATATCATATTTTCACTTAATAAGTACAGTTGTTATTTGTTAAAAATAAAGATGTCAATTTCAGCGCTTTACATTTTCACTTTTTTACATTTTACCCTTGACCCATCTTTAGCATGGGTTTTTAAAACGCATAAAACAAACAAAAAATACTTTTTTAGGCATATTTCAAACAATTTAAAATAAAAAACAATTTTTGAAAAAGAAAAAAAATGGTTGAAAAAACAAAATTGAAAAAAAAATATTTTTCGCGTTTAGCATGCTAAAGAGACCCTCATCATTAAAAATGATTTAAAAATATACCTTCATTCTAAGCACATCCATTCTTAATTTACGAATTTGCTGTAATTCTTCGACAAACGAGTATAATTGGTCATTTTCTTTATCAATATTCACGTGAACACGATCAAATGCAGATGATAAATATCGAAACGAACTTCGGCAAACTTCGTATTTTTGAAAATCCCAATTTTTTAAAATTCTAGATGGTATCAAACGAATATCATTCCAGTGGCAAGATGGGCAAAAATAATATCCAGTATAATGACACAGACGCTAAAATTAAATTTGAATTCATTTTGTTCTTGCTTTAGAAAGTCAGGAATTAATTCATGAATACATTTTTAATTTGTCCAGCAAAATTTGCTTATTTTTTAGCTTATTACAAGAAATAATAAAAAAATCATAACCAGACTAAGGTAGTTTTTTTTTGGTAGGCCCATTGTGATTTCGACTGGGAGAACTAGACAAGATAGCGACAAATCGTTTTCTGCACGTGAAACCTTGGAAAAAAATATGCGGTAGAAAATTTTTTTGGCTTCCTAGGTTGATCACGTGACCGTAAATCAGTCATCGAAATTGCTCAAAATGACCGAAAAAACGTTTTTTCGCGAATTACGCGGTGCACCGGTAATCATCGGAGAAAAAGAAAAAATTCCTGCGTTCCAAATTCGATTAAGATTCAGATGCAAAAAACCGTTTGTCGCTATCTAGTCTAGTTCTCTCAGAACAGATACCCCTTAGGTGGGCCCACCGATAAAAAAAGCGACCTAAAGTTTTTTCGGATTTTTAGAAAAATGCGTAGGTTTTGCCCGTTCAGTGGGCCAAAACCCACTGTACATCTAAAATGTATAAAAAAACTGTAATTTGATTAGAGGCCTCATATCATATGACAAAATAATTATCGTTTCTTTAAAAAGGCATAAGAAATAAGGTATTTAGCCACCATGTTTTCTCACCGCTTGTACCGTTCCAGATTTACATTCATTTGGGTTTATTCCGATTCTACACCTGCAATCTTTGCATCTATACTTTTGACTCGAAAGTCCCTTTTCTGGACAAATTTCCAAAATATAAGCTCCACCCTGCCCAGGGCATCTTAGGGCAATGGATCTTATGCATTTTTCATGTACAAAAAATCCGCAACTTTGACATTTTGCGACAGCTTTTGCTGACCAACAACTTCCCAGATTAGGGTAGGAAATGGGATTTTATTCCGGTCAGTTGATCATGACAAGAATTAAAAAAAGCTCGAAAAATTGATAATTTCAAATATGAGTTTTACAGATGTCTTGCACTTTAAATGTTTTTTATATTATTTTTTATACATATGAAATCTAGTTATCCTGGTTTTTTCGAAAAAAAAATTGGGATTTTTTTTTTTTTTAATTTTGCTAATCATGGGGTAATTCGCGAGCTACTATTTAGTACTGCCATGTGTGTCTATAAGAACAGGCGAATTTTTGTCGTTTTGTCCATGTGAAAACGTGTCGTTTTGTCTATATATACGCAGTCCTTATAGACACACACACGCCAGTACTTCTAAACTGCAAAATCTGAAGGCAAAACAAATATAACATAGCAAGTTAAAATTCGCATTTCCAATCCTATCCTAGACAGTGTTCACAATACGGATCAATTTCTTTCGGTTTAAGGCACAATTCATGACCCAAACGCCTTATAACTTTTTTAAGGATTTTTTATAAGTTGATTAAAAACATTTTATGAATTTTTATGTTTATAAGAATTCATCCTCATTTGCCTTGTTCCCCAGCAATGTTTTCACCATTTAAATCTTGTAATTCACTTCGTAGCTCGATAAGTTTTTCGATAAGTAACGATTTATTTTCAGGGTCGTTTTTGGCTTCAATAATTCGCTGTTTTATAGATTCTATTCCAAGTTGTAGTTCTTCATTTCGTGATAAACCCAAAGCACCTACAATTTATTACATTTTTTTTTGTATATTTCCGGTTTCAAAACAAAAATTGAAAAAAAAACATTTCACACTCACGATATTTTTATTTTTGCTAGGAAAAATACCTTCGTGAAAATGTGACAGGATTTTCATCCGGTTATCGATTTTTAAACGTTTTTTAATTTAATTACATTTTCCCAAAACAATTTTTTTCTTCGAACGATTAACTTAAGGGGGTGCCATAAACCCAGCAGACTGGAGTCGTTAACTTACGAAAATAATAAGTCAGTATATTTTTTATATCTTATTAATAGTTAGCTGAACCTCGATATAATTATGTTTCAGCTTGATAAATTATTTTTATTCATTTTAGGAAAGATTTGTAAGTTCGAAGTTTTCATTTTTTGAATCGTAAAAATTTCAAAAAAATTCAAATATATGATTTTCCGCTTTTTTCATCCAAATTTTTTTGATCGTTTTTTTGAAATCTATGATAAAAACTAAAAAAATACCCACTTTAACTTTTTTCATGCATGTCTACATATTTTCTGACTGCTTTGAAAAATCATAATATGTTTATTGTTTTTTCTGTCGACTTTTTTAGAAAAATTATGAAATTTTCCCGCAAATCAAGTCCAAAATTTTTTATAAGTGGTTTTTTGAACTCTCAATAAAAAATTAGGCAGAATCACATATTAATGTGTTTGGTATCTATTAAATCCGTATGTCAACTAATGAGTTGGTCCGCGATTTCATTTCTAAACTATCGATGAATTTTTAACACTCGTGGTAACCTCGATAAGTGCCATTTGGCACTATATTAAAATTTTATGTGGTCAAAAATTCCAAATAAAATTTGGGTGTTATAGGCGCCTTTTTTTAGATAGTAAGAATTTTTAATATCAAAACGCATTGAGAGGTCAATTTTCTCTCAAAAAGTTTTTTTCTCTACTTTTTGCATTTTTAACCATTTTTTCATGGGAAAACTTTCATATCAAGCAAATTTTTTAATAAGCAAATAACAACAGCTTTTTACGCATAACACCCGACATGTCTAGTTTATTAATATCGCGTTAAAAAAAATCTGTAGTCGAGTTTAGTTGGAATGGATGTACCGTGAAAAGTGGTTTTTTAAATTTTCCCAGATAATTAGTTATGTTAAGAAATTAAAAATAACGTTTGCAAGATGACACTTTTATTGAAGATAAAAAAAATAAATTTTCACTTTTTTTCTTTCATTTATCGTCTGGAAAAATGTACCAATTGCAGGATTATGCACCCCTTAACATAGTGCGGCCTGTTATCTAGCGTGACACCCAATTTATATTAAAGGATGTATATTTAATTCCGTATATTGACAAAATGCAATCATTTTATGCATTCCCAAAATACTATTGGAGATAAATAGTAATTTCTGGTAAACTTGACATCTTTATTGTTCCATGAGCGATCATCGATAAACTTTCTCTGTTCTGAGTCAGAAATTTCTGACCATAAACATTCCATGTAAAACTTCTTTTTGAAAATGGGTAAAAAGACATTTTTCAGAGGCAGAATTGAGAAGTTTATCGATGTGAGTTTTTTTATTTTAGGCTGTCTGTTGTGTCTTCAAGTAGTTTCAGAAAACTGACTTAGGAAAATTATTCGTTTATATAGGGATTTGTGTGAAAGTCAGCTGCATTTTCCACTGCGCACTTGGGTTCAAAGCGGCGGCTTAGGTGATCAAATTAAACAAAAGTTTTTGTTTTGCGATCAGAGATGGTCAGTTTGTTTACAATTTGAATTGGGACTCTCAAAAAACAGAAAAATATTTGACTGCTTTTAAACTGACAAAACATAAGCACATTAAAAAAATCCGATCTCATTTTGAAGGTCGTTCCAACCAAAAGGGCTCTACATCTCTGTAGACTACAGAGTAAATAGGTGTCACAACGTTGACACTTCAGCTTTTGGAAACGATGATGCGATTATTTTTGAGATTTCTGATAATGTTACATATTCAGAAAAAATCGTTACAATTGGACCATTTGTCTTGATTTGAAACTTTGAAAAACTTTATTTGAAACTTATAATTCATGCCAATTTTTGTTTGTGTAAAATGTTCGCGGTAAAATATTTTTTAAAAATCTTGTTTCGATTTCGAATGTACTTTTTCATTTGTCATACTATCTATGATTCGAATGCTGCAAACTGATAACAGCTAGTCAGCATGTGCCTTACAAAACACTGCTCGTCACGTAGTCGCATGAGTCACATTACTTCAGTGGCGAGAATTTTCTCTTCAAAATCTGATATACTTTCATCATTAAAACCTTCTTACCTCATTGGGACGCGGCTCAATAAGCGTGAGTGGCTCAAAAGCTACAATAGACTTTTAATTACACGTTTTAAAATGGCACAATTGTAGGAATGAGACCAGAAATCTACTATTTAACGAAAAAAGGCAATAATTTAGCGAAAAATCTAAAATTTTAACAAAAAATGATATCCCATATTTTCTGACTTAATTTTTAAGATGGCTTTTTTAAACTGTTTTTCATATAATGATATGGTCCATACAGTATGGACCATACTGTATGGTATTCGAGGAAAATGACTGAGTAGGGTGAGTTTTATCAGAATTTTATTTCTATACATTTTTTTGTACACAGAAAATTGCCAAATTTTTACCTGATGATTCGCTGATCCCAATTTCTTCATTTGTCAACATTGACTGAGACATTATTGATGATGAAACCGTCGTTGAAGACGAGCTACGAGATCTCATAGTCAAAGTTCTAAAAAAATCTAAATGCATTTATACAAAGTTATAAAAAAATTGCAGTAGCACTAAAGTTTTGCAAAAATCCTAAAATTTTCTCATCCGGGTAAATATATTTCTTTCATAAAAAATTCAGTATTTTTTTTCATGATTTTTGCTTCATTTTATCGGATATTTTAACGATAGCACTTGGGTTTGACGTTTTTCCTTCGGTGTTTAGACTTGTGATAAAAGTAGTAGCCATAAATTGCACAGAATTTTTATTAGAGTCTATTGGTTTTATCGTTGGGTTCAATTTGCAAACATCGCAATAATATTTTATTTCTGCCGAAATCATCTCTCGAAACGGCCTCTGAAAAGCATATTAAAACATTTTTTTACAAAATTTACTTGTCTTAATTTCTTATAATTTCTCAATCTGATATTTTTAAATTTTCGATAATTTTTTGACAATTTTCAAAATTAGGTTTGTATGACAATTTTTAAACCCCGATATAGGGTGTGGGTGTCGCTGATTAGGCTGTTATTCGACGCGGTTTCTTGGTAAACTAGTGAAAGTGGTATCGCAAAAATTTGAAGAACCAGTCTTCAAGATAATTTCAATACTTTTTGTAGTCTGATACAATTCAACCTACGCTCACACAGGAACCTTGAATAAGCCTCCTCGAAAAACACTAAAAAGCTATCTTCTCCTAGAATTTTCATCAATTTCTTCTAATTTTTTAATGTCAGGCTCCAGAGAAGCAGTACAAACAATTCATTAAAGCCCGATTTTCAAATTTTATTTTCGACGGTCAATTTTTCTTTCGTTCAATTTTCATTAAAATTTTAGTTTCGTTTTTTTTGCGATTTTTTTCGTTACAATCACAATTTTGAAAAAAGGGCTCTAATAGATTGTTTGTACTGCTGCTACGGAGCCTGACATAAACAAATTAAAAACAATTGATGACAATTGTAGGAGGAGATAGCTCTTGAGTGCCTTTTTTTAGAAGGCTTATTGAAGGTTTTTTGTAGGCGTAAGTTGGATGTATCAGATTACAATTGTTGCTCAATTGACATTGAAGACTTATTTTTAAGGGCCTCGGTGCATTTTGACAGATACGGATATAGGCTCTTGATGAAAAACTCTTTGCATGGTTTATATATTCTTCTAAATATACCACCAAAGTAATGTTTTATACTCCAGGAACTTTTGTAACTACAGAATTTTCGAGTTATTGCTTATTAAGAAAACTTTGAGTTCGAATTAAACTTTTCGAATTCGACAAATTATGAGAAATTTTTGAAAAAAGTTCCGGACATTATAAAAAAAATGCCTTATTTTCGTTCAAATTTTTTTTACAGTATCTGTTTCAAATCAAAGAAAAAAACGCTTTAAGATGGCTACTTTAACTTTTCGCTTAGGTGACCAAATATTTTTTATATGCTATTTGAAAAATCATCTGACATTTTTTTTTGAATTTTCGGTCGAAACTATTTGGAAAATTTTCCTCATTTCTTGATCAAAATTTTTTTCACTATATTTAAATATGTCCTCGTTTTGTTCATTCGCTGTTTATAGTCTGAATCATAATTTTTCTAACAAACTACGGTTTTAAAAAAATCTTATAATATTACTTCTCGCCGCAACAAAGTTGTAAACAAAAATTAAACTACGGTTTGGCAGAAATCCATCGAAGCCCTCTTTTATCCAGAACTTAAAACAAATTAATTTCACCGAAACTTGCCAAATTGGTAAGCCAACCTGTCGACCGTTTTAAATTTATTTCATTTAACTCATGAAAAAGATCATTTCTTTCGATGTGCTAAAATTTCGGTTTTTTCGTCTTTTTTCATAAAATTTAAATTTTCGATTTTGACTTTAAAATCGTATGAATTTAAACTAAATAAATTTTCAACGGTGGTCAGGGCTCCTTATTAATATAAAATAAATTTTACTGTAATTTAGACACCTTCGATAGCAGACGCGCGTTTTTTGAGTGTCTTTTCAAAAGACGATTTATAAAGTAAAAATAATCAATCTGAAGAAATTCAGATTACACAAAGTAAGCTGAAAAGTGGCAACTTGTGTTCGAAAAAGTTTTTATCCGAAAATTCTGAAGCGGAAAAAAGTTTCCAATCAAGAAAAAAAAATTGAAAAAGTGCAAATCTGTCAAAATGCACCGAGGCCCTTAAGGGGGTGGATTCTAGAAAAAAATAGTGTTTTTTTCTATAAATATTTCGTTTTGCTCTCTAGCACTGTTTGTGTTGAAAATGAGACCATAGTTGCTAATATCGTTTCCAGAAAATCGTATGCAAGAAATCTTTTGGTGGCACTAAGATTTTCTAATTCTCACTTTAATGTTCAAAATTTTTGATTTCGCGCACTTTTTTGTCGATTTACAGCCAATCAGGCCGAAATTCGAAAAAGTACTTTTTCCATCTGATGTTCACCAACCCTTGGGCTTGTTATATTCCGAAAATGACGTTTCTGGCATTTCCACAGAAAAAGCCTTGTATCAAAACGTCGTAAAAACACCATTTTTCGGCATATTCAACCAGATTGCTGACCCCTGAGGCAAAAATCAAAAAAAATAGCTCCCATTCACTAAAATTCAGACAATTTTCCGGATTCTCACCAAATCTCAAAACTTTCCGATATAAGCTCTAGGATCCTTGTTTCTTTGAAAAAAGCTGAGGGACTCGTGTTTAACCGCGGTTAACCAGATGGTTGGTGGGAGTGGTACTGAATTGTCTAATGGAATCGCGAGATCAAGGATAGATATTTCATGTGTATTGATGAGAAATGTTCTACCGTCATCAGTTTAGCCGTACCAAGCCTCCAAAATGTCAAAAATCACGTACACCACCCCCTTAAGGGCCTCGGCGCATTTTGACAGATTTGCACTTTTTCAATTTTTTTTNAGGGAAAAATAAACATTTTTCATCAAAAATCATGATTTTTCAATCAAAATTTTTGACTTATTTATAAATTACTTTTGATTTATGAGATATAAATCAAAGCGGACAAAACTATGACGTAGGCCAGATTCTTGTGCATTGTTTTCGACAGAGATAAAAATTGTAGAGACAACTGTGACCGTGTATCACGTGATATGGTACACCTTGCTTTTCTCACTAGTTTTTCTAGAACTCAAAATTAAAATTCTAGAATATGAAATGTCGAATGCAAAAATATGACCTTTCAACTTCCTTATGCAGACAAAATTAAAATTCCAACTGCCTTAAGGGGGTTCTATAGGCTGCCCATATCTTTTGTACTGAAAATTATTTTGACTGGATTTTATAATTTTTGACATGCTATCTTTAAAATATGATTTAAAACGTCTTCCAGAGATTACGAACTAACTTATCAGAATGTTTTATTCACTTCCTATGTCTATGCCGAGAGAAATAAGCAATTCAAAAAGTCCATTTTCCCTATAGAACCCCCTTAAGCTTTCTGTGAACAACATTCAAAGTAGAGCTACAATTGTGGCTCTGGTGCCTTGGCGGAACTTTTTTTTATATGCTCACAAGGGTTAAGTTGGGCAAGTTTTTGCAGTAGTACCCTATCCAGATTAGCTAGAAAACATCAAAAAACAGCCTTATCAGCGACACCCACAATCTTAAGGGGGTGGTCTTCGCATTTTAAGGGTTTTACAATAGCCAATTGACGCAAAAAATTTATACGTATTTTGCACCAGTTAATTATTAATTGATAATATTGGATCTTTTTCTCGAACTTATAAATTATCAGATTCAGATTATCTGCAAAATATTTTGCGATCTGGCGCAATTAAAATGTTTGATTTGTTTGCTCGGGTCAGTCGCCGCTGTGCGAAAGGCCTCTTTCAAAACGTCAATTAACCGCGCGGCAGTGCGAATTGCCTCGGTCTCAAAAACGGTCAGTGCAATTGGGTAGCCCCGGACGACCACCCCTTAAAACAATTGAGACTGTTTCACAATTAATTTTTGATCAAAATGGTATTTTAAAATTTTTTGAGGTTTTTTCACAATTTTCAAAATTAAATTTTAATAAAGTTTTAAGATCAGATTTTTATATATTTTCGACTTATTCTCAATTTTAAAAATAGCGTTTTCACTAACCAAAAATGTAATTCCGTTGTAATCTTCAATAAGTGCCGCCGTAAGATGAAGTTGGTCTCCAAGTCCCAAACAAATATTTGATAATGTTTCGGCAGCCAAATTTTCCGTCGAACTCGAAACCAGGAAAAATTTTCCTCCGAAATTTTTCGCTCTTTCTGCCAACAAATATTTTTTAACCTAAATTTTAATTGAACTTCAAAATTCTAAGAAAACATTTAATCATCAGATATAAATAATATTTTGTACCTGCTTATTATTAAAATTTGTTTCAGTTAAATCGTTGTGGATATTTATCGAATTAATTTTTTCATAAGCGTCCTTCTTTTCGTCTTCGGTTATTTTTTCTATTCTATATTCTAATCCATGACTGTCATGGAAGTTTTCCAACTTTTTTTTGATATCTTTTGAGCTAAAGATTTCTTATAAGGTAGTTTTTTTTAGGTGCGACAGATTTGACTGAGTCACCACAGACGAACCGTATGAGATATCACAAAACGGGGGTACCGTACAACGGCCATTGTACAACCCCCTCACAAAACGGCTTTTGCATTCAACCAAAAACTAAACCAGCTTGGGCCAAAATTTTTTGATTTTTTTGTTCCACTGGTTAACCGGTAATTCACAGTTTTAACCGGTTTCTCTTAAATAATACAGTTTATTATTAGACACAAATACCTGCAAAACATGTTATATCGGTTAAATATCTTGGAGAATATTATTGGCATCAAAAATTTGGAAATTTGACATTCAACAACATTCGGTTTTAGGGACAAATAATGACTTATCAATGATAAGTTATCATTGAAGAATTAAATTTAGTCATTATGAAAAATCTCACGAAAACTTAATTTTTGGAATTTTATTTTTCAGTCATTATTCTTAGAATTTCATCAGTCTTAGAATTTCAGGTCAACTGTTATGGTTTGGACAGAAAGTTTGTCGGTTCGCTCCCTTATTATAACGCCCCGTTTTGTCCACTTCGTCACATTTACTAAAAAAAATCGAAAAATCAAATTTCGCTACATTATTATGGGTATTATTTTTTTTCACTACAATTTTAACGCCCCGTTTTGTCATCTTAGACGGACCTACTTTTCGAAAATCGCCAAATTCTTGTCGTTTTGTCCTCTTAGACGAATACCACAGTAGTTTAATTTCATACCCTTATTGGGCCATTTCCGGTCATTTGAAAATCTCGAATTTTGAAAAAAAATCTCGAAAATTGAAACAAAAAAAATTTGACCTAAGCTTTTTTAGATTCCAGTTGAATGCAAAAAACCGTTTTGTGATTACTGTGGTTCTTTTCTAAGCGGACACTCTTCAAAATCCCGCTTTTTCCGCTTAGAGGTACTCCGTTTTGTCCGCTTAGACCTATTTTGCTCTAAATCACCCCTAGAGGGCGCTTAAGAGCTTTAAACTAAAGTAAAATTCTCTATAGACACTGGTAAACGTCATAAAATAATAAATACTACCAAATAAGTTAAATTAGAAGTTTTTGTTTATATTTTTTGTTACCTTAAATTTAAATTACAAAATCCCTCTAAGCGGACAAAAAAAACTTACCCCGTTTTGTCCGCTTAGACCTATTTTGCTCTAAATCACCCGAAGAGGGCGCTAGAGAGCTTAAAACTGAAGTCGAATTCGCTATAGTCCCTGGTTAACATCATAAGATTATAAATACTACCAAATAA
>SCLH01000067.1:186024-203814 GCA_004367855.1 Oikopleura vanhoeffeni | reverse complement strand
TAGTCTTATGGGGTTTCAAAATACCAGAAAGCCGTCATTTGGGCGTAGCTCCTAAAAAAAACCACCTATGTTTGATGACATTTGAAAATACAAAAAGATTTCAAAAATTTTCAATAAGGCACATTTTCAGCCAAAACTTTTTGGCTTAAAATTACACATGGGTATCAAAAGCCGCATAAAATTATTTGGATCATTTGTTATCTCATTACACTTAACACGAAACATGCTCATGAAATGAATGTACAATTTTTTTGAGAAAGTAGAAGATTTTGCAACTTTGAATTCTAAAAACTATGCATAGGAATTATGCTATAAATTGATCTAATATCAAATCTATTCACGCTCGTTTGAATGGCTCGAAAACTTTACAGTAAAATTAATTAAACAAAAAAAATCTGCTTTTGAGATTTGAAAAATGGGAAAAATAGAATTTCTCGATGACATGCAGATTTTAAATTCTATTTTAACCGATTAAGTGATGTAGAGAATATTTATGAGGTCAATCAGGAATATTAAATTTTTCGATCAAGCGCTCTTTGGAGTAATAAAAGCGTATAAACTCTAGCTGCCCAAATATGACGATCATTTTCTGGTAAAATTGCATTCAATTGTTTCCACATTTCAGCATCGTCATCGAGTGAAACCTAAAATTGTATTTTTTGAGGCTCAACTTTTGAAAATTTTAAGACTTACCGCTGATAGCGCTAAACTCAGATTCTGGCTTCCTAATTCATTATAAAGATCTTTTTGTAGAGTAGCCATTCTTGTTGCGACACGAGAAACACTGAATATAAAAGAGTTATAAATGAGAACCGTCTCTGGGAGAACGTTGTAAAATATTGCTTGACTTAATTTTACTTGCACCTTGAATAATATTATTTACTAAGGACATAAATTGTCTAAAAACAAAATCAAAAGAAAATAAATTTTGCTTATGATTGGCTCATTTTCTAAACAATTAAAACTCTGAACTTATAAAAATTCCTTTTTGAAAAGTCTTCGGGCGAATTGGGGTTCATTTTCTAAACAATTCAAATCCTTTTTATCCTTCGGCCATATTTGAAAAAATAATCAACCTCTTTTCATCGGTCGATTTCTACTGCCTAATTTTCTAAAACTTTAACGATGAATTTAAAACCTTCGGCCTTTGGCAGATTCGGGACTTATTTTTTTTAACTTAAACTTTGGATAAAATCCCCTTTTATCGGTTGTCAGACTATGTTCGACTTATTTCCCAAAACTTTGAAATTAAAACCCTTTCAATCAAAATCCAAATAAAAAACATAAAATTCCCTTTTATCGTCCTTCGGAAATTCGGTTTATTTTTAGAGAAAAATAAATTTGAATTACAACTCGTTTCTATCGGCCCTCGGCCGATTTGGGATGCATTTTCTTCGAAAAGTAAACTACATCAGGATCCGGCGGATAGGTGAAACCTACGCAAAAACCTACGTAAGCCTCCGCAATCGCCCACGCATCTGAATATAAAAACTTTTTCTCCCTGACGTCCGGGGGATAGCTGAAAGGCAAAAGACAGGGTTTTTTTTCAAAACTTCTCAGGCAAAAAGATAAGCATATTTGATTATTTTTATAAATAAAAAAATATTTAATTAATTTTTAGTTTTAGCGTTTAATTTTATTAATCTAGTACAGTTGATTTGTCTTAAAAATCTACACACAATTTTTGTTCAAATAATTTCTCATCAATTATTTTAAATGCCATTTTTTCACGAAAACTATTTATTTCTTTGGATTGAAAATCGAAGTTGAGAGATCTTCTGGAAATATTCTCTGCTATGATAAGTGCATGACAACCACAGTCTACACCATTTCTTTGTAGTGGTGTATTAATGATACAATTTTTAATTTCCAGTCTGGAGATATAAGTGATAGTTTTTTGAGTGGTACCTTTTTTCTTAGAAATCATTTTGGAATTCATTTTAATCAAGCAATATTATTTAATAATTTGGTTGAATACCAATTAAAAAATGCATTCTAGAAGCTAAATTCGAATTACTGCGTGAGTCAATTATCAAAAAAAAGAAGTTTCTGAGGTTTTAAAAATGGTCACTTTTGCATTTGTGATGAAAAATTGAGCAAAAAACCAGCCTAAATTATTACTCTGACTACCCTTTAAGGGGGTGCATCCGATTGGTACATTTTTTTAGAGCGATATATGAAAGAAAAAAATGTGAAAATTTATTTTTTTATTTTTCATCTTCAATGAAAGTGTTCATTCTTGCAAGCTTTTATATTTTTATTTTCTTAACATAACTTTAGTTAATTGGGTGTTACTTAAGTATACTTAAGTATCTGAAGAAATATAAAACAATACTTTTCATTGCAACGCCATTTTCTACTAAAGAATTTTCTACTTAAGAATTTTTTTAAGACGATATTAATAAATTTCAGCCATTTTCGGGTGTTATGCGCTAAAAAGTATCTTTAAAATTCTGCACATTAAACAATTTCCTTAATTAATATCAAAGTTTTTTTCGTGAAAACTGGTCAAAAGTAGAGAAAAACATCTTTTTTTGAGATAAAAATTGACCTTCAAATGCGTTTTGATATTAAAAAATGTCCTGACTATCAAAATCAAAAGAAATGCCGCCCTGTAACACCCCAATTTTTGCCAAGAAGAAATACCCAATTTTTAAAAATTGAGTGTCAAATGCACTAACCGTTGTGCAACCAAGTGTTGTAAATTTCATCAATTAGTTGAGAAATGATAAATCGCGCGACCATCCCAATAAGCTTGACAGTCGGAAGATTTAATAGAATACCAGAAAGATTGAATACTTTTTTCTAGAATAGTACTTCGAGGCGTAGTAAGGACTTGAAAAATACCACTTTAACCCCCTCACAGCCCGAAACGCCATTCGGGACGCGAGGATTTTTAAAATCCTTTAAAACGAGAAGCAGAAATAATAAGTCAACAGACTTTTTATTCAAAGGTGTGGCATAGAGCTCGCAATTCTTTTTCTAGTAATGGTGTTTAAAAATTGTGATACGACTAGATAGTTCAGAAGATATTTTTTCCTACTTTTTCTTTAGGATTTTCGCCTATTTTCGTAAAAAGAGATTCTAGCCGTAAATACGAACACATAAAATCAAAATCTGCAGGAGACTCAGAGTTAGGAAATATTTGCAGGCTGCTCCTGCGCTACTATTATTGTTTTCTCTAAGGTCTCATTGAGAGTTTTATTTTTTCCTGAAGTGATTCTCTATGTAATTCGAAAAATAAAAAAAAAAACATAATTGCGCCGAATACTTTATTTTTGAATTGAATCCCCGTTTGATTTTTAGTTAGAATTCGATGCAAAGCGACCAAAGAGCACAGCGAAAATTCATGCCGTAGTAATCAAGCTTCCAACGACCCCAATACTCAGTTTGTCCTTTTTTCAGTGCTGAACAAACTTAATCTAAAAATTTATTTTTATCCTCAAAAAATAGCGTTGCGTTACAAGTTCCGAATGCTATTGTTTGGCACAGGAAAAAAAGGAGGATCATGTTCTAGACTAATGGAGAGAGATATTGTAAATCAGAGCAACAGATTCCAAGACGGCCACGGTGATTATTTATTATACAATTTGCGTATACTATGGAGAAATTCAAAGATAATTAAATTTTTGGAACTTTTTATTATTTCTCCAATCACGTCGTGATGAGCCTTCAAAGGCCTTCAAGCTAAAAAACTATTATACTTCAATTTGTGTGCGGGATTTTGTGCGTGCATTTTGGCTCGAAGGAATACGAAGCATTTGTTTTTCAGACTATTTCAGATTAAGCTATTTAAAATCATAAGATCATATTTGAATACCAGTTTCTACTGAATCTTTTGTAATCATACTGGCTAATTTGAAAAATGTATGGTTTTCCGATGAATTACCTGAACTAAACCTCTATCTTTCTCTTGCATTTATGCGAGCCAAACAGAATAAAATTTGAAAAAATATNTTTTTTCCGTCTTTTTTCACAAATTTAAATTTTCGATTTTGACGTAGAAATCGTATAGAATAAAATTGAATAAATCCGAGACGGTGGTCGAAAGCGTATTTTAGGGCTCCTAAGTAACAAATAAAAAAATAATAAATTTTACTGTTATTTAGACACCATGGAAGCAAACGCGCGTTTTTTGAGTGTTTTTTCAAAAGACGATTTATAAAGTAAAACTAATCAATCTGAAGAAATTCAGATTATACAAAGTGAGCTGAAAAGTGGCAACTTGTGTTCAAAAAAAAATTTATTCGAAAATTTTGAAGTGGCAAAAAGTTTCCCATCAAGACAAAAAAAATTGAAAAAGCGCAAATCTGTCAAAATGCACCGACCCCCTTAATTAAGTAAAATACCACCCAATAAATTTATTTCAAATGCAGAAAATATGCAGTTTTGAACTTTCTAGGAAAAATAACCTCATTAGACATTTTTGTCCAGATTTGCGTTGCCATTTATTCTGGTTGAGCTAACGATAATAAACACAAAACAATAAACTAACTAATTATTCTAGTTCACGATAATTCTCGATAACTCAAGTTATATTGACTCTAATCTGCCGGGTATATGGCACCGCCTTAACTAAATTCTAGATCTTATTTTTATTGACCAATCAGAGCGTATCTTCCCAGACGTCCGGCGGACAGGTGAAATCCGGCGGATAGGTGAAGGTTTTGAGCGAAAAAACTTTCACCAATCCGCCGGAGCCTGCTGTATTTAAGCTGTTCTTAAATACTAAATATCATAAACAAGCTCGGGTCGATTTTTTTGGTAATTTTCAGGTCGAATCGCTTTACTCGGAAAATTTTATAAAAATTGACCTAACTCGCCGGAACAACGCGCCTACAGTACAGTCCATTTTGTCCACATATGGACATTTTGGACAGTACACTGAAAAGCTATTTTTTGAAATTTGACACAACTTGTTGTCCAAATTGTGAAAAAATTTTATAAAGAACTTTTCAAAAATACTTCTTTTGAAAAAATGAGGTAGTGAACTATCTTTTGATCAAGCATACTCAAAATCAATTAGCACTTTTCGATAAGCTATTTGATCATACGGTATTCTACCAAAACATCAAATCAAGTCACAAACATTAAGTGTTCTACATAGGCAGCCTTTATTGTATTTTGGTTTCCTTAAATTTTACAGTTAATGTACAGTTCCTAAATCTTTGAAATAAAGTTTTATTATTATCGAAAAAAAAACCCGGTCAAATTTTAAAACATCCATTTTCTGACCGCCGCCTTAAAAATATCTCACCTCGCCATTGTTTGATCTCCAGCTAGAACTGAAGGCTTTTCTTCTCTGATAACTTCTGGTATAGGTTTTTCTTTAATAGTTGTATGTAACAATTCAATAAATGAATCCCCCTCATCAATTTGTGATTTAGTTTTTTCAGTCCGTTGTTGCCTCCGCCGTTCTCTTGCCCTAGATGTGCCCGAAAGTGAACTATCCAAATCTATACTTGAATTCGTAGAGGGCGCGCCAACTACAGGGTAAAGTTCTGGCGCTTCTTTTACGTTTTTTCTGACTATGAACGTCTGAGGGTTAACTTCGTTATTACTATTTGCAATCATTGAAATAGCCGCGTCAGAGAGAAATCGGTTCATTTGAGAATCTTTCACTTTTTGGTCGATAACGGATACATTGGATTTTGGACTGTATTTCATTGTACCAATTTGTGGAATCATGGTGTCAAATTCTGTTTCGGGATATCAACACCCAAGTTTTAATTTATAAGTCTGAGAAATTTTACCGAAAATAAAGTACTCCCAAGTTTTTTTACATCTGTATGAAGAAATGATTGATTTCTTCATTTTATCCATTCGAAAAATTAGCCTTTTTTGTCTATCGACTCCCATCTAAATAGGCGAGATACTCGAAAACAAGTTGAGAATAACGCACAAGTATTATATTTAATATACAGTATAGTATAGTATGTGTTTTTTTACTTGCGAAAGAAAATTGCATCGGAAGAAATTACCGCCAATTAAAAATATATTTCAAAGATTTTATATTTTGAAACCCTCGCCATGGACGAAAGCTGGGCTTTCAAGATATAATCCGTCTAGTTACCATTTTTTATTGGCGGGAATTTCGTTCAATGCAATTTTCATTTTGAAAGTAAAAAAACACATACTGTAGACGAAAATGTTTTGAAAATTGCTTAGGTTTTGATCAAATCTTTATCTTTGTCAGGCAAACTAATTTGGCCATTTTAACTGAAATTTCAAAACGGTTACAATGTCGTTAAAATAAATTTCGAAAACCGGTAATTTGACGGGTAAAAGTCTATTTTTACAGGTGTTAGTACTCTATCTTGCCTTATAAAATTTGACGAATGATGTCCGAATTTCAATGATTTATTTCTGAAAAAATGACCAAAAAACATTTTTAAGAAATTAATCGGAAAAAATATTTGGTCTGAAGCTAAACTTTTACAAGGTCAGGCTTGCAGTCTCTGTTTATTCAATCCAATTTTCATCATTTTCAATAACCGTAATACGAAAAATTAGTTGACTTTTATAGAGGAATTTTTCGCTGATTATCTATAAGGCCTCATAATATCCGGACAAGCAGAGCATTATTATTAGGCCTTTTTAATCAAAAAAGGTTTTTGGGTAATATAATTTAATTTCAAGTGAAAAAACAGTTTTGGATTTTTCGGAATGGAGGACGGTTTATGCTGGGAGAATAAAACGTTATTGATGCCCTTCTTGTTCACTTTCTATTACTATTTTGTCTGGCGTTTTTGGTTTTGGACTAACAGATTTTCTACTTTTCCCAGATCTTGGCCTTTGTTTATTCAAAAATATTTTTATTCTATCTCGAATAAATCTTTGCTGCAAAATATTGGTAACTGATGGCCTGTTTTCTGACTCAAATGATAACATTCGGGCGATAAGGGAAGTGAGGTTTTTGGTGTAGGCATCGGGCATTTTTGGTGATTTTCCGCAGAGCACTTTCATGGCCAAAGAGTTTATATCACGGGCATTAAAAGCATGGCGACGTGTCATCATTTCAAAAGCACAGCATCCTGAAATATAATTTGTTATTCTGGTATCGTGAAAATATGTCAGTCGGTGATTTTTTGTCTTTTAGGGTTTTTGCAATTCATAACAATATGTCGAAATTCTGGGAAAAAATATCTTGGTAGCTCAGACATGGTATCATCAAACAGTTTTTGCATCGTGTACTATCCACTCGGGGCCTACCGCTAAAACTCTTTCAACTATTTTATAATAGGCTCCAAGCCTATTAATAGACTCGAAAAAATTTCAGCCGTGGAAAAATGGTCGGTAAAAATACTGTACAGACTATTTATGAGTTTGTCGAAGAAAACTCAAAATATTTATTAAAACTTTCATCAACCGTTCATTTCTGTTAGGAAATAAAAACGAAATATATCGAAGATTGTACTTGTCAGGGAAATGATCTATATTGAGCTTTGAGCGTGATTAATGGTATATAAATATTTGAGTAAAAATAACGTAGCCAGTGGTACTCTCTGATCAAACTAAACCAGATCACAAAAAATTGGCAAGCAGATTTTTTTTTCGGTTTTCAGTGGTCAAAAAATAAGGTTTCAAAACATTCATTCTTATCGTCTATTGGGATTTGTTCAATTATTTCGTAATCTTATTTAAAAGAGTTATTCCTTCTTAGAGGCAACAATTAATTTTTTAGGAACCATAAATATTCAGAATTTTTCGTATATAATTTGAATAAATATTATAAGAAATGGAAAAGTACTACTGCCAACACGTTGCTCCTGGATCGGCGACACTAGCTGTTACTCATCTAAGCGGGGGCGGGTAAAACGACGATAGTTCTTGTGATACCACTTATTATACTTAGCAAATTTATAGGAAATCTAAACTGAAATTTTAATGCGAAAAATAAGCTGTTCAAAATTAAAAATACGGACAATTTTTTTAATATATTCCGTTTATAAATATTCACATTTGAATAAATTTCAATGTCAGTGACGTTATTTTTTATTTTAAAACACCAGCAAACTTATTATAATTATGGGATTTTTGGGAAGCATGAATGCATGATTTATTTTCTGCGCTTTGAGCAACTTTCATTGTCATCACTTATTGCGAAAAACTTATTTGTTCGATAATTGAAATCTTTTAGTGGTTAAAAATTAACGTTCAGGAACCATACATATATATCGAAAATCCTGCCTAGTCGTAAAATTGTATTGATACGTCACAAATAGGGAAATCCAGCAATTTCATTGGTCACTTCTCAAGAATTCAGCAATTTAATTGGTCACTTTCTATTTTTGTGACGTATCAATACAATTTTACGACTAGGCAGGATTTTCGATAAAAAAATATTCTTAATAAGAAATTTCTTGGATAATATATTGACCAATTTCATGAGAAATCGAGAAGTGGGATAATAATAAAAAGGTGTCACAAATTTCAATTTTGTGGACGTTTATTTATTCGAAAACTCTCAGAATGATAATTTAAAGAGTTAGTCATATGTCAATTTCTTCGCAGTTTTGTCTTTTTTCTTTCTTGAAAATAAATTGAACGAAAAACATCCTTCAAATTTAGGAGATACAGTGTATCGACTGTTTGAATGTACATTTTTGAACATGCCATAATTGCCCCACCGTCCATACATAATATACATCGATGATTTTTGAAAAAGATTGCTTGTTGTCTTTGTTAGATCAAACTCCCTGGGATTATTTAGAAAAGTTTTGGTATTCGGGCTAAATACTGACATTTTCTTACAAAAATATATTATTTTTGTATAAAAGGTAAAATTTTTTTGTTAAATTCTTTTGAAATTGTCTAAGTATAAATAGAATGAGAAAACCGTTTGCCACTAGGTGGTGAGATGTAAAGTGCAGATTAGCTATAGATTGCTTGCAGCTGCTATGAAATGCAATACGTAAATTATTTCCACCTGTAGATTTCATTTTTTAGTTAGGACTATAAATTATATCACAGACCCTCACCCCTTGAAAGGCGGTCCCTCAAAGGTGTACTGAACGGGCCATACGGTATGGCCCATACCCTTTGATCTGTAAGAGATGAAAAGCTCATTTTTTCTACCAGAAATGAAATAGTTTTGAACAATGATCAAAATTTTCGCCTAAGATAGAAAACTCATATCACTTATATTTTTGGCATTTTTAATTTTGGAAGCTGATTACTATAAATAGAAGTCTGATTATTTTCACTCCAAAAATATTATGGTCATATTTTAGTTCAAATCAATTTATAAAAAACTAGATTTTTCAAAGTTATCTGAAAACCGATTTAACCGGTTGAAAAGGGCACTTACCGGTAAACCGGTTGTCTGGTAAAAACGCAAAACAATCAGTCCTTTAAATTTCGGTAAGGTAAACGATGCAAAAAACCGTTTGATCATACCATGTCAGAGCTTCCAGTTCTTCATAATATTTTATTGTGTACTCTACTTTGAGCTACTCTGAGAAAAATATTTTCATACAAATAAAAAATTTCAAAGTATTTTTAGAGTAAAAATAAAAAAAGTAATCAAATAAATTTTTGGAGTGAAAATAATCAGACTTCTATTCATAGTAATTAGCTTCCAAAATTAATAATGCCAAAAATATAAGTGATATGAGTTTTCTTTCTTATTGGAAATCATCAAAAGTATTGTTAATTGTTAGGGGGGTACCCGACGGAATATTTTGCGCCATTTAGGGCCAATTAGTATAGTTGTACGTCAAATTTTTTCAAAACTGGATCTATGATTTTCCCGAACAAGTAATCAGTGTGTATTATTTCAAAGCTCTTACCTAAACTATGAAAGTACTTTTTTTCCGAGTTTGAAATCATCAAAGGCGATTTAAAAAAAAAAAGAGAAAATATATTTATTTGGGAAAAAATACGAAATCACTTTTGTTATTATTTGGACGTACTAAAGTTTATCTAGGGTTGTCCCAAAGAAGGAATTTTAAAGGTTTGAAAAACATGTACACATCATGGTATTAAATTAACTAAGTTAACTTACATTGTAAAACTTTCGGCATTTTTCTCTATTCACAAATATAAAAATAAGAAAAAAAAAGTTTTATTTTACCAATCTTATTTTCGATGAGAGCAAAATTATACCTGAATTTTTTGTTTTGAAGTTTTTTTGAAGAATAAAACGTAGGTTGATTGTTTTGTCTTTTCAAATAACCTACAGGGCAAAAAAATTCGTATCAAAGAGCCTAAAAGTCAACTATTTTTTAGATAAAAATTATTTTGTTTTGATTATAATCTTTGATGCCAAAATACCATCGGTAAAAACTCATTTTTCAAATTTAACAACTGTACTCAAATACCGCATGGTAGAAAATATAATTTTTTTTTTTTTTTTTTTCGAATTTTATGGCCTGAACTCCAGACTTTGCAGCGCTTTCTAGGAAAAAAGTGAGAGATGGTAATCAAAAAAATCTTTCGAAATTAAAGTGTTCTCTGAAATGTCAATTAAGGGGGTATACTGGCAGATTTGACATATTCACGGTGAATATTTTAAAACTAAAAGCTTATGAGAAAAACCGAAAATGCTATATTTGTAGATCTATTCCTTAATCTTGCGAAAAAATACATCACAAATTATTTTTGACCATTACACCAATAGGTACAGTATCGTAACAAGGTGACATTTTCCAAACTGAAAAATCTATCTCCTCCAGACGGTATATCAAATTGAGCTCAAATTTTCACAGATAACGTAACGGTAGTATGTCAAACTTTAATCACAAGATTTTTTTGATCCGGTGACTGAAATTCTAGAACGCCAAATAACCGACGATTTTTCACAATTTCAGACTTCAAAATCTATCTCCTCCAGGATATATTTGCAAAGTGGCTCAAATTTTTATCAAGTACTCTCGAAACATATGTAAGAAATGATCACAAGATTTTTTGCAATTTCAGCTAAAACTCGAAATATGATTTTTTGATGATTGGGTTCTTAGTACACATAATTATCACCCGTATCCAATTTGAAGCATTTTTAATGCTCTAAAAGGCCTCTATTTAATAACCAGATATACCGCCCCTTAAATCTAATACATTGGAAAATAAAAAATGATATACAAACATGGTGGCGATGTTTTTTTGGCATGAGTTCCAAATTTTCGATTTTTCGAAATTTCAGAGTTGAAATTTTTTTTTTTCAAATCCTTCAAAAAAATTAAAATAACGAACAATAAATAGAGTGGACTTTTTTGAGAAAATTTCATTTTCTTAACCAATATTAGTTAGTCCAGGGATGAATTTTGAAATTGTTGAAAACTCCTTTTTTTAAAATCGTTATATAAGTGTAGTTCATAAATTGGGAAGATTAAAAATTGTATTCAACCGAAAGCTGAGATACTGTGCGATGTATTGTTCTTTCTCCAGCGGCGGCCCAACGAAAACACGCCTTTAATACCGTCGGGTACCCCCTTAAAGCAGTAAATGTGTATACAATCGGGATAGTAGAATGAAAAAACATGAAAATTTAACTTTTTCGGCTGATTTTAAAGAAAAAAAAATTTTTGGGCCTCACCGAGATTCGAACCTAACGAAAAAATTATATTCCGGAATCCGGATTGCCATTTACGGTTGTCCCGTAATCGTCATGAGAAGGTTGGCTGCCTTAAAAAAAACTTTTTTTTAATAGGTGACCACCCTAGTCATGACGATTACAGGAAAACCATAGGCGATATCGGACTAACGGTTTTTTGCCATTCCAACTACCAACTAAAAAAGTTCAAGCAGTTTGATGTGAAAATAACATCGTGATATAAGAAACGAAAAAAACATAAAAAATTCAAACTTTCGGCGGCTGATTTTACAGTAAAAAAAATTTGGGCCAACCGAGATTCGAACCTACCAAAAATTACCTTTCCGGTGTATATCGGGTGAACCGGATTCCAAATCACTTAATAACAATTTCCTCCACTGAGCTTTTTAGTTGGCAGTTTAATGCAAAAAACTGTTTTTCGATACGCATATCATATTGCGGCATATGGGTTCCCGAAATCGTTCAATGACTGGGTGGAGACAGCCTAAAAAAAATCCCTTTTAAGGAAAATAAAACTAAAAAATTAAAATCCACAGTGGAAATATATTGATATCTCAAAAATTTACGTATTGCATTTCATAACAGCCTGGCAAGCAATCTATAGCCAATCTGCACTTTACATCTCCCACCTAGTGGCAAAAGCGTTTTCCTCATTCTATTCATACTTGAACAATTTCAAATAATTTAACAAAACAATTACTTTTAGTACAAAAATAAATCATATTTGATAAAAAATGTCAGTATTTAGCCCGAATACAAAACTTTTCTAAAATGAATCCAGAGAGTTGATCTAATACAAATACAACAAGTAATCTCTTCAAAAATCATCGATGTTATATTATGTATGGACGGCTGGAAATTATGCATGTTCCAAAAATGTAACATACAACCAGTCGAAACTGTATCTCCTAAATTTGAAGGATGTTTTTCGTTCAAGTTTATTTTCAAAAAGAAAAAAGACCAAAACTGTGAAGAAATTGACATATGACTAAAGCTTTAATTTAATCATGTGCCAAATAAATAGACTAACGGGCCACGAAAATTGAAATTTATGACACCTCTTTATTATTAATCCCACTTTTCGATTTCTCATGAAATTGGGTCATTATATTATCCAAGAATTGTCTTATCAAGAATATATTTATATAACATGTCTGGTTCCTGAAGTTAATTGTTACCCACTGAGAGATTTCAATACGAACCAAATAAGCCTTTTTTGCAAATAAGTGTAAGTGATGACAATGAACGGTCGCTCAAAGCGCAGAAAATCATCGCTTCTCAAAAAATGTTTTTTTTTTAATAAAAAATACGTCACTTACATTGAAATTTATCAACAATGTAGATATTTACAGACTGGAGATATGGTTAAAAAAAATTGTCCATCTTTCAAGTGGGTATCAGTAAAGAATATTATAATACTCTTCAATTTCCTTATAATATTGATCTATATTTTTATACAAACAGAATTTCTTAATATTTAATGGCCCTAAAAAAATATTCGTTTGACCGCTAAGAAGGAATAACTATTTAAAATAAGATTATAAAATAATTGAACAGATCGCAATAGATAGTAAGAATGAAGGTTGTTTAACCTTATTGACTGCTGACCGATAGTACCCGCCTGGCTGACCGCTTATTTTAAACTATGATTTTTAACTCAAATATTTATTCAGGGATATACCATTTATGCAAGCTCAAAGCTCAATATAGGATGCATTTCCCTGACAAAGTATAAACTTCGATATCACTTTACCTTTTTGATTTCCTAACCGAATGAACGGTGATAAAGTTTTAAATAAATATTTGAGTTTTTCGTTCGGGCAAACCTCAATAAATAGTCTGTACAGTATTTTTAAACCGAGACCATTTTTCCCACGACTGAAATTTTTTCGAGTCTATTAAATAGGCTTGGAGCCTATTATAAATAGTTGAAAAACCAATGAATGTTAAAATAAACCTGATAGTTTTTGCAATTTTGTTTATTAATTTATTTCACGAATTTTTTATTTTCGGGATTTTTTCATAATTTACCAAAACTCAAGATTTTCAAATGACCGGAAAATGAATAAAAATGGGTATCAAACGAAAGAGGCGTAAAATTTCTAAGATTTTTGGCTGAAACAATTTTATTTAAAAAAGAGTTTGTTTACTATTTTTCTAATGTCTAAAAGTTGACGGTGAAACATCTGGCCGTCTAATACTTTCTGGATAAGGACTTGTAGAAAGCTGTGTACCAAGTTTCGCTAATTTTGTTAACTGTTCAGTCAGCTCGGGGTTGCAGCGTGCTTTAATATCTGATGTAGTTTTATTTAAAATGAATATCCGCCCTCTCCAGCAAAAACTAGTGGAGTATATATATATCATAGACTATGAATCAAGTGGATTCTTTTTAGCTCTAAAACCGACAAATAACCGTTTTCGGGTTTATAAAGTTATAACAAGTTAAACAGTAAGAGCAAAAAGCAAGAAAAACTTTTTGTTTTGACGTTCAAAAGCCCAGAGAAAAAAATGTCGGGTTAATTTGCGATTATTAATTTTTCTATTAACCTAGCGCCCAAACATCCGATTCTTTTCCATAGGCACGTTCGAAATAATTCTGGAGACAATATAATAAGGCGTTCAATAACGGTTGGTAGCCAAATCATGAAAGCGGAATCCAAAACTCCGCGCAATTCCCAGATCTCCTAGTTTTAAATGATATGCGTCCGAAGTCAGGAAAAATATTTTGTGTTTTGAGTCACGATGAGAATGTTTCGAGCGTGTAGGTACTGAAGGGCCATGCAGATTTGAACGAGCCACTCGACTAATTGCTGCTCCGTCTAAAACGTCTTTTACGCCCTTTTAGATATCCGCATAATCAGCCGCCTTCACAATAACCATCACAATCATTAAATTTCCTAAATTATTTCTAATTCGAGTTACGTGGTTAAATTTTGGGCTGATTCAGCCTAGAGGTTCTCATACTTCCTGAGAGAATAATGTGCCGATGGAGCATCGCAGTGGAATATACGAACATTTTTTGAAATTCTGCGCCATGATATAACTTTTCAAGCTACGAGTCACTACATCAGTCGATTTTTTTTTGAACCTAATAAATTTTAACGCCGGTAAACCAAGAAATCGAAAAATCAGCTCAGCAGTATCATGTTTGTTTTTGTAAGCTTGTATGCTGACCGCCAAAACTTCGAAAATGATCGTATAAGCTATTTTTCTAGTATCTATATTTCTACCGATATAATGTTGTTTCTAAAGTTACCTACGAGCCCTTTGACCTCATGGGATTTTTTTAAAGAAAGAAGATAATTACTGGATTTGTGTCATTCAAAAACCCAAAAGATAACTCCGAATGAATTTTCTTGTTCTCTGAACCGTACATGTATGTCCGGCCCATTTTTGGCATGTCAGTAATAATTTTTCCGTTAGATATTCTGTAATTTTTAGAAAGGCTATAGATTTCGCCCCTCAGATATTTCATTTAAAAAAATTGTATTGCTTGATCAGCATTTTGCTTCAACATTTTTCACTCGAAAAACTTTCAAGTTGAAACATGCCAGAATTTGAATCATTGCAAGGTGTCAAATTACAAAAAACTCTGACGCAACGTTGTAAATATATGCTAAAAATGGTCGGTGAAGCAACGTTTAGTTTCTTAAAATTTTCTTCCAAAAATTTTAACTATCTGGGTGATTAGCAAATGTTTCTATAGCCAACATGGTTTAGGCAATTCTTGGCGGTGTATTAGAAGACGACATTGACGACGATTTTTTTAGCCAAACTAACTCGTTAAAAAAATCCGCCAAATAGTACAATTAAAATACACTTATCGCAAATTTTAAAAATTCAAAATAATTTTTACCTTCGCAGTTTGAAAAGAATCATGATAACAACTATAATTGGATGTTTTAAAGGTTTGTAGTAGTTTAAACTTCTAGGCTTGTGCTGCGCTTTCGGTTCTTTAATGTTCCAGTAATGAAACCTGTTTTTTTGATAACATATCGTTTCCCGCATTTTTTCTTTATCCTTTACGAGCGAAACTACCCCGTAGAAGCCTTTCTCCAATTTTCTTCAGAGATTTCATACTTGTCCATTTATGTCTCATCTAAAAAATATTTTTTTATCGATGAACTTCATCGGATGAAGGTATCCTTATTTAAAGAATTGGAAACTTGTGTAAAAAAAATAGAAAATATTTTTTTTCCAAGTTTACGAAAAAAAAAAATCCGAATTTTTATAAACTTTTGTATTAAAAAGGGACACGTTTCAACTCTAATCTTCGTAACCCTCTCACACATAAAACGGCTTGAGATTAGGGAAAGACCTAACTTTTTATACAATTTAATTTTACATTTTGACTTCATTAACTCCGTAGAATAATGACAATTTATAAAGTGACTTTTTAACTACGCAATCTTTCTGGGAAAATGAGAAGAACGTCAGAACAAAAATTAATGATTGGAGGAGATCCAGAATTCAAATTTTCTAATCGTGACTATCTCGAGAAATAACCTGCAATTTTCGGTCTTCAATCTACAGCTGTTTTCCGAAAAATCAAAATGGAAATCAAAAATGGCAGTCCGATTCAGAAAAATTTTTCTCTTAAAATTGAGTAACTTCAGAAATAACCCTGCCGATTTCTGGTCTCTTATTATAGGCGTTTATCAAAATGTCTCCGTGTGTGAAGGGTTAACTGAAAAGTCATGAATGTCCTTATACACAGTAAATATATGATCAGTAAACTAAACGAAAAATCCATGCAAAGGTAACAGTGGTAATCAAAAAGTGTTATTTCATATATTTTTCAAATTTATTAACGAAATTGATAAATATTATATACAAAAATTATTAATCAATATTTATGAGTTTCTAACTAAAAATTGTTGACACGATTATAAGGAATCACTAATTTGGTTCTATATCTATAAAATCTATAAAAAATGGCAGTCGAAAACTAAGTTTCAATGACGTACTTTAGAATATACCGTTTTTAAAAAAAATTAAAAAATACTACATACGTATAAATAATATTTTTTTTTGGCATTTGTAAAATCTAAATAACTATTTTTCCGTGGTTTTTTTGAAGACACTAATGTCATAATTATACTATTATTTCGATCATAGGTGTTTTTTTATTGTAGCACGTTCGCGTCGCTAATTAAAGCTCATTTCGTCTGAATCTTATTCTTTCAAAAACCAATTCTAGCAGTAACAGTGAAGTCTGTTTAGGTAGTACGTGTCCAAATGACTTTGAAAGTAACTGTCATACGAAAAGTAACTGTAGCTGCAAAAATAATGTTATGGCAATGTTACATACGTATCAATTGGCGATGGCGTCTTTTTTATAGAAAAGTAAATTAGTACTACTCAATCCTTAGGGTGCGTCCTACTAAAGACACTTTACTGCATTTTAATCTCTAATGCATGCACAAAATGCATCATTAATATAGTTTTTTCAGTTTAGAAAAAGAAAATCGTGTACATGTGAGGTAATTACAGATAAAACAATTGATAATTTTTATATTTTTTATTTTTCAATATACAATATACGCAATTTAGATAGGTGAAGGCTCATATAGTTAATCAGGTCCTTGAATGGATAATTTTCTTCTGATGTTTCGCCACACTTCCTGTAAAAGCGGAATGTTGTGGCCACATACCGTATTTCCACATATCCTCATGAGAAATTCATTTCTCTGAACCATTTTGGCAATTTCCTTTTGGATAAAACCCGTCTCTAACCAGCATTTCATACTGTTCTGGGTCCAAAAATTTCTTGCTGATTTTGAACATAAAAAGACTCCACATTTTTGAACCTTCAAACCAGAAAAAGATGCTCTTGAAATTCGGCATCTTCCCGAAGAGCTAATCTTGTCGAATGTCGTTTTTGTCGTTGAAAGTGCGATTTCAGCAGGTTGTTCGAGGCTCTTGAGGAAAAATTGGCGATATGATGCGTATCCAATATCTCCTGGGTAGTTTGATGGAGGTGTAATTCTTAAAATGACGTTGATTTTCGATCAATTTATATCCATCATGATGCCCGAGTAACTTAAATCTTTTCATTTGCCTTTTTAAAAGAAATAGGGATAAGAAGATTTAATACTCGGGCATCAATGATCGAATATAATTTAAAAAAAAATGGTGGCGAAAAACCACTGAGTTTCGGTCGAAAACAGGGTTTTTAAACTATTTAAAAGTTTATATAATACACGGCGCAGTGAGAATCTCTCTCAAAACAACAA
>SCLH01000067.1:158445-186003 GCA_004367855.1 Oikopleura vanhoeffeni | reverse complement strand
TTCATAAGTGGAAAATAATAATCAAAGCGTTTACATCTACCAAAAAGTGTAAGTTGATACTATTTGCTCATTGGGTTTGACTATATTTACTCTTTAAATTTAGTGCTCAAAACAAAAAATTGTATTTATTTGACCAAACGAAGACTAACCAGTAAATAATTTTGTAACATATGAAGATAATGTAGTACAATAAATTATACAGTTCAGGTGTACAAAATAAAGTAAAAACCTGAATTGTTTATTTTTGGCATAATTTTGTTTTTTTAAACTTATTTTGCATAACTCTTTAGTGCCAATTTGTATCCACCTGGAAAAGCAAAAACAATTCTCGGCGAAGATATTCACACATCCGGCAAGTTTTAAATATACAAAAGTGCGGCTACTGTAATTTAATTCGGAGAATTCAATCAATTTTTTGATTAATAAGAAAAATATATTTTCTCAAATTTTTCCTCTTTGATTTTACTCGCACGATACTGATCAAATAACATTGCCGCTTAATTAAGCGGTCGCATCGAGTATTGCGATAAAGGCTTTTTTAAGAATTCAATTCTTCAGGCGGTATTTTCTATATGATATTTAAACCTAGACACCGTTTTTCTCAAATTATCAAGTCTACGACACATTTTTACGTTTGAAAAGTAAATCGAATTAAAAAAACATTTTTTTAAATATGAAAAGCGTTAATTTAATTATTTTTCATCTGGACAAATTTGTTGAGCTTCAAAAATGAGGTTTACTATGTCTATCCATGACTAGCCCCAGGAAAAAAAAAATCATGTTTTTCAAAGTTAGGGTGGTAATATATTACACCAGCTGAGTTTGTCGTTGTCAGAATTTTGACCATACGGTCTATGGTCATACGGTATGGTCCATACGGGGTATGGTCCATTACGGTTTTTGGTCCATACGGTATGGTCCATCGGTATGTTCATACGTTTTTGGTGGTGTGAGTGATTTTGACATATTTGGAGGCTTGGTACAGCTAACTGATGACGTGACATTCTTCATCAATACACTGAAACATCTATCCTTAGATCTCGAACGATTCCATGAGACAATTCAGACCACTCCCACCAACCATCTGTTACCGCGTTTAACACGAGTTCCCTCAGCTTTTTTCAGAAACAAGGATCCAGAGAGATTATATGGATTACCCGCCCTCAGAGTACAAATCCTAAATATTTGAATTGATACAAAAAACAACGCAAGATATTAAGCACCCAATCAAAAACCCTTTTGGATTGCGGAAAGGCCGATTTCATTGGTAGATTAAGACAGGATCAACCAATCAAATTTCTCAGATTTTCGCATTTTTCAAACTATTTAGGATTTTTACTCTGAGGGGGTGATCGATATTGGAAAGTTTTGAGATTTGTTTATAATTCGGAAAATTGTCTGAATTTTAGTGAATAGGAGCTATTTTTTATATTTTGCCTTCAGGGATCAACAATCTGGTTGAATATGCCTAAAATGGATGTTTTATCGACGTTTTTGATACAAGGTTTTATTTGTGGAAAGCAAGAAACGTCATTTTCGGATACAACAAGCCCAAAGGTGGCATGAACATCGAATAGAAGTACTTTTGCATTTTGGCCTGATTGGCTTGTTAATCGACAGAAAAGTTTAGCAAAATCGACTTTTTTGAAAATAAAAAGTGAAAAAAGAAATTCAAATGCCACAAAAGATTCCTGCATACGAATCTGGAAACGAATAATAGCAAAAATTGTTCATTTTCAACACCAAACAGTGCTTCACGAGACAAAACGAAATATTTATAGAAAAACCCTTTTTTCTAGGATTCGCGTGTGTTTTAAAATGAACCCCATTGTTGCCAATATCGTTTCAGAAAATCGTAAACAAGGAACTTTTCGGTGCATTGAAATTTTCTATTATTCCTTTTTATGTTCAAATTGTCAATTTCGCGCACTTGTTGTCGATGACAGCCAATTCGGGCCAAAATTCTAAAACAGTACTTCCTATTCGATGTTCACCAAACCCTTGGGCTTGTTTCTATTTCTGAAATGACGTTTTGCATTTCCACAGAAAAAAACTTTTATCAAAACGTCGAAAAAACACATTTTGGCATATTCAACCAGATTGCGCCCTCCTGAGGCAAAAATCGAAAAACAAAAGCTCCTATTCACATAAAATTCAGGACAAATTTTCCGCGATTATCAATTCAAATCTCAGACTTTCCGATATAAGCTCTAGAATCCTTGTTTTTTTTGAAGAAAGCTGAGGGACTCGTGTTCTAACCGCGGTTAACCAGTCATGGTTGGTGGGAGTGGTACTAAATTGTCATAATGGAATTCGGAGATCATGGATATATCTTCATGGTTTATTGATGAGGAAATGTTCTACCATTAATCAGTTTTACCGTACCAAGCCTCCAAAATGTCAAAAATCAACTCACACCACCTTCTTTTAAGAGGTTTAGCAGCGATTGTGGCAGACTGGCGTCAATTTAACTCCGAAAATAATTAGTTGGTTTATTTTTTTGGCTTATATCGTAGCTGAATCAGACATAAACTGTATACAGCCATCAAAATATTTTTATATCTATTTTAAGGGAAAGATTTGGAGTTCGAACTTTATTTTTGAATTCGTAAAATTTCAAAAAAATTCCAACATTATTTAAAATTTCACGCATTTTCACCCCAAATAATTTTTTTTTCTAAAATCTGTGAATAAAAGGAAAAATAGCCACTTTAACTTTTTTTGCATGCTGTTAACATGATTTTCTTGATTTTGCTGTTTAAAAAAATCATAACATGTTCATTTGTTCATTTTTTGTCGACTTTTTTTTAGAAATATTATAAAAATTTTTGGCAAATCAAGTCCAAAATTTTCTTATTGATGCTTTTTTTGAATTCTTCTTGAAAAATCAGACGAATCAGTTGTGTTATTTTTTGGATCTATTGATTTCCGATTATTTTCAACGATGGAAGGGTCAATCGATATCGTTTCTAAACTACTGATGAAATTACAACACTAGTTGGACACCGGTTTGTGCCATTCGGCACCGTGAATTTATATAAATTATTATTTTTCAAAAAATCTCAAATTATTCGAGTGTTATAAGCTACCTTTTTTTCAAAGTCAAGAAAGTTTTTAATATCTTAAACTCATGAAGGTAAATTTTTTTTTCCTAAAAAGCTGTTTTTCTCTTTTTTCATGGAAAAAAAAACTTTCATATTAAGGAAAAAATTTTTATATGGTAATATCTCCACTTTATTCAGCGCATACCACCCGAAAATGTCTGAAGTTATAAATATCGCCTTCAAAAATAAATCTCACATCGGGTCATGTTGGAAATGGAGTTTATAATGAAAAGTGGTTTTGTATTTTTACAGATACTTTAAGTTGTTGTTGAGAATATTTAAAATATAAACTTTAGCAGAATGAACACTTTTTATTGAAGATAAAAAAAATAAAATAAAATTTTTTCACATTTTTTTTTCTTTCATAAATCACTCCGAAAAAAATGTACCAATTCTGCCACATCGCTGCTTCCCCCTAATTCCCCCTTTTAAGGGGCCTCATAACTTTTATTGCTGTGCATAACCATAATCAAGAAATTTCTTGAATATTAGGCCGTGATATCTCAGATAATTTTTTTGTTAATTTAACAAACACAGGCTGAACTAACCGGTAAATGAGGTTGAGGAGCTAGCATTTTTCTCAAACACCCTCTCTTAACTTTTGGTTTTTTGAGACATAAAATACTATATTTTTATTCTAATCTCAAATAGTTTTTTTATATAGACGTTTCGGACTTAACAGCCATTTCAGTGTTTGGAAAAGAGGCGAATTTAGCAAAAAAGTGCAGTCAGCAATCTAGCCTCAGATTTCGCGAAAGTTTTTGACCTGAATCCTTTTTCTCTTGTCACACTGAAAATTGCTGTTAAGTCAAAACTCTAATAAAAACTATCTTTGATAGAAATAAAAAATTATACCTTTCTTTAAGAGAGAGAGTGTGCGTCTTATATCTCAGCTTCACGTTATATACTTTTGATACACCTATTTTGTAGAGAATTTTCAGCCAAGTTTTTTTTCACTTATAAGATTGTTTTGGTTCTTGAGATTTTTTCAAAGAAAAGTCGGGTGTTTTCGAGTGAAATTTAAGGTTAAATTAAGGGTGCCGATTAATTGAAGGTTTCTCAGATAAAATTTTTTGATCGATTTATTTTGTAGGAATTTGTCACTGAGTTTTTTAAACTTCCAGGATTTTTTCTGAATTTTTGAATTTTTTTCAAATAAATTAGGCTTTGAAAATTTATAGCTCAAAAATTTCAAAAAAATAAGAAATTCACAAGTCATTCCTGAGATTATTGGAGAAAAAAAACGGAAAGGAAAACTTTCTTCGCATTTTGACCTTTAACCAGGCTTTTGGGGTGAATTGATGCACAAATTAAAATTTTCTATATATTTTCAAGGAGCGAGTAGGCTTTTTGCGTGCGGCTCCAAATGAAAGCTGTTTTGACCACTAGGGGCAAAATTAAAAAAAGTCTTTCGCCTCTGAGATGGCGCATTTGTTTTCGAAGTTGAATGCAAAAACAAGAAAAAATGATGAGGAATGAAATGGGAGTAGTCTTTTTAGTGTTTTTAGGGAACGCCCATAAAACCATTCTTCTGAGCGTTAGGTTGAGGTATCACATTGGCTCTGAATAGTACTGGCAACTTCCTTAAAAGTTGTACTACGTAATTTAAAATAAAAAAATAATTATTTCTCAGCAGGTTTCTTCAGAAACTTCACGTAAAATTGTTGGTAAAAAAAATAAGCCCCAATTATCGACGCCAACTCGTCTAAGGAGGGAGCAGCGCATGTGGCATATTGGATAACATTTTTTCGGAGTAATTGAAAAAATAAACAAATGTGAATTTTTACTCAATAAAAGTGTTCATCTTGCAATGTTTATATTTTAAATTTCTTAACATACAAACTAATTATCAGTAAATATAAAAACCAATTTTCAGTGGAAACTGCATTTCCAACTAAAACCGATGTAATTAATGCTTATTTAAGGCATCGTGGGCGATTGATAATTGGCTCTTTTTCACACATTTTCAAGTGTGAAGTTTTGAGAAACCTGGCTTCAAAATACTAATTATTTTCTTCCAAATACGTAGTTACAACTCTAAGGAAGTTGCAGTACTATCAACATTCTGATACTTCAACCTACGCTAGAAAATGGTTTTAGTAGGCGTCCCTAAAGCCTAAAAGGCCTACTCCTCATCATTCTATCATTTTTATTGATATTGCCAATTTTAGAAATGAGATATAAATCTCATCACCAAATGGATAGCCTGTTTTTGCAAATGTTTGCCTTAGTGGGTCAAAAACAGCTTTTTGGAAGCCACTCGCGCAAAAGCCTACTCCTCCTTGAAATATTATGAAGAATTAATTTTAGTTCATCAGAATTCACCCAAAGGCTGAAATTAAGTCAAACGGTGCCTTTTTTCGAATTTTTTCTCCACAGTCTCAGGAACGCTTGTGAATTTCTAGTTTTTGTTCAAATTCTGATCAATAAATTTTTTCTAAAATTACTTATTTGAAAAAAAAAAATCAAAAATTTCATTAAAAAATCCTGGGAGTTAGAAAAAAACTCCAGTCACAAATTCTCTACAAAATAGGGCAATCAAAAAAGTTATCTGAGAATCTCAAATTATGCGTTCACCCCTATTTAACCTTAATTTCAACCCCGAAAAACCGACTTTTCTATGAAAAAAATCTCAAACCAAAAAAAATACTTATACGTGAAAAACTTGGCAGAAAATTATCTACAAATAGGGTTGTATCAAAAAAGTATTCTTAATAACTCTTCATTATCGATCGCCCACATCCTTTAAGACACAATATTTATAAACTTCAGACCACCTGCCTGTGTGAGCACAGAAAAAAAGTTACCGCCCAAGGCACCGAAGCGTTTTATAAAGCCTTATTTTAAGCGCGTTTCACTTGAAAACCAAAGGTAGTTAGAGCCTTCATTGTTTTTACATTAAGGAAGTTTAAAAACAAATTTTGCAATCCGACATTTGATTATTCCTAGAATTTTGATTTTTAGTTCTAGAAAATTTACTGATTAAAGAGCAGTACATCATTATTACGTGATACAAGCTCACAGTTGTCACACCAATATTTTTTTGGTTATTTGAAATCGAATGCACAAGAATCTGACCTATGTTTATCTTTGTTTTCTGATTGATTTATATAGTCAATTCAAAAAAATATTTTTAAATAGCGTTTAAAATTGATTGAAAAGATCACAGATTTTCATTAAAAAAATGGTTTATTTTCCCCTATAAAAGCAGATTGTACACTTCTGATATTATTTCTGGGTCGATATTACTAAATCAAGTGACTCTGTGGACAATATTTTGATTGCCTCGAATAATGTTTTTAATAATTAAAATATTTTGTGAAATACTTTAAATTCGAAAAATTTGAACTTATCACTTTTGAAGAAAATATCTGTTCCTGTTTACCAATTAATCTTGTTTTGGGGTTGTCGACATGGACAAAATAACTTTTCTAAAAACTGGCTATTTTTCAAATTTTATTGACGCAAAAGGTCGTCACTTTAATTTTTTATAGTTAAAAAAATTTTAGAAAACAAATTCTCAAAAAATCAACCCTCCGTAAAATTTGCAACAAAATTTTCCAAAATGTCAATTTTTTGACATCTTTGCAAAATTCTTTTATAATGGTATTCTAGGAGGACAATTCTACAATGTTTTTTGCATATTTTAGATTGATTTTAAATATGCAAAACACTTTTATAAAGGTGCGTGTGACTCACACGGAGTTAATATGAAAGTTTTTTCTCTGTAAAAAAAATGGGCGAAAACAGCTGTTTAAGGATAAAAATTAACCTTCAATTGCGTATTGAAATATTAGACAATGTCCTTGACTTTGAAAGAAATGACGCCTTATAACACCCAAAATTTAGAATTATTTTGCAAAAAATAAAAATTTATTAAATGCGTGCCAGAATTTTGGGCTTGATTTGCGGAAAGGTTTTCATTAATTATTTTTTTAAAAGTCGACAATAAAATGACAAAATAAACATTTTATGATTTTCAAACAGCGGTCAGAAAATATGTAGACATGCATGAAAAAAAAGTTAAAGTTGCTATTTTTTTAGTTTTTATTTACAGATTTCAAAAACAAAATCCGAAAAGCATTTTTTACAAAAAATCGTACAAGTTTTTTAAGACTTTTGAAATTTTTACGAATTCAAAATAAAGTTTCGCAACTCAAATCTTCCCTTAAAATAGATATTAACTGATTTTAATGAGCTGATACACATTTTAATTATGTTCAGCAGCGATAAAAGCACAAAAAAAGTAAACCAACTTCATTATTTATCTTAGTTAAATTGACTCCAATCTGCCAACAACGCCTGCTACCCACTTAAGTTAAGAGTCATAACCCCCGTTTTGGAAAAAACCTGTAGTTAAGAACCGGAAATTGCAAGTTTATCTCTGGAACTGAACTTCATATCGACATTATACGGAATTTGAATGAAGTTTAAAATTTGAATAAATACAGTGAGTGATGCAATGGGCAAACCACACGAGCTTTGATAAAAGTGTTGTACTTAGAGTACATTGCCCTTATATACAAGAGGTGTTGCCCCATTGCACATTGCCCCAGTAATACGATTTTTGTATTTGACTTAATAGTTGAGTCTTGATATTTTGCCCAAAAAACTTGAAAGTGTTGTTTAGACTGGGCTATATTTTGATGTTTTTAAAATAAGAAGAAGCTTTTTTGGGTAAACATTTTTAATAAAGGAAATAGGTTCTTTAACAAACAAACAGTTTTTTTAACAAATTTAAAACATTATTAACAAAAAAAGATTTTCAAAAAAAACATGTTTTCAACAGAAAAAAACATTTTTTTAAATAAAAAAAAGTTTTTAACATTTAAAAGGTTTTTAACCCTGACTTCATAGAGCCATAAAAGTAGGGTTAGGGTTAGGCCGTTAGAAAAATATAGGCCGTTCGAAATATATTTTATCCTACTTTTCTTTGGATTTCTCTGAAACTTTCTTTATCAGCTTTATCTCACAATTTATTTTTTAAAAAACAAACAAGGGTCTTAAATACTCAGTTTTTAGGAAATTCGTCTTTACCATCTTTAAAAAAATAATAATGTTTCTACAAATGTTAGACTTTTTTATTTCTTTTTGGTTTTGAAAACAGAGAAATTGCTAATGAATGAGGAAAAGCGGGCGGAAATATTTATGGCGCAGACCATATTGTTTACCACTATTTCATCATTTCAGGAGGTGAGGAATTATCGTTTCATAGGACCGAACCCGAAAGGTATTTTTGATCGTGGACAGCAGGTTAAGGAACATAAAAGGTTTCACTTAATTTTATTTTACTTAGCCATCTCATTTAAAAATCGTATGGTTTTCTGTATAGAAAACAGTTCGAGTGAACTTCACTATTCTACAGCGGAAATGAGGTGATTAATTTTTTGATGTCTTTAATATAATTAATTAAAAATTCGAGTCTATCCTTTATCTCAATGATTTCACACAATAATTGCCTAACACCTAAACCTTTCCCATAATATTGACTTCAAAGTTTCAGCCAAAAAAGTGGCTCTCATGGCCTCTGGGGGGATATCAATACTCTATGAGTCTAGGGGTAAACAAAAGTTTTTCAACCAAAAGATTTTTTTAAACAGGAAAAACTTGTTCAACAAAAAAACATATTTTAACAAAAATTCACATAAGATTTAATCTTATTTGCTTCGAAAATTAAAAATTGCCATAACTTTCTACCAGCAATAAGTTCGTGCCCAGCCTACACTGTGTACATTTGGTACTAAACAGTGCAAAAACTGATTTGTCAGGAAAAAATAAGGCTTGGGTGAAAATAATAGGCGTTATGTGAGAATTTAATTTGAGATCGGCGGTCGACTTTCTGATGAAAATATTATTCAACTATTGTGTCAATAACAAATGTCGCCAAGAGAGCAAACAAAACCATTGAAATGTCAAAAAAATTGACCATATTTGTCTAGAGTGACGGGTGCAGTGAAGCGGCAAAAACAGAAGGCAGAAAAAATCATTATTTGGCATTTTCGACTACGAAAAACTGTTTCTTTCAAAAAAATTGGATTCATGACTTCAGAGCGAATTAGATTCCAAGAAAAATTGTATTCTTGACGATTAAACCGCTTGGAGCTCCGAACGATTAATCGGGCTTCAAATATTTTAAACTGTTTCAAAATGGGAGAGAAATAAAGCTTCAAACTAATATTAAAAATTCAACATAGATTGTTTGCCAAAGAAATTCAAAAAATTAACTTGAAAATTTTTTCGACGATTGGTTCAAAATCAATTTTTTTCTTATTTTTTCCCAAAGTTCCCGCCAAAAAAGTCTAAATCGCTGACCTATATCGTTTAATTTAAGAAATTTTCTGAGGGATATGAGTTTTTAGGAAAAGTATCGTTAATCTTACCCGTGTTTGAGCACAGAAAAAAAAAGTCCGCCAACGCACCGGTCACCTTTATTATGGTGACTGTTCAGCGCCTAATTTACAGAAAGTCCAGGTAGTTACGGAGTTTCATTTTTTTTTGCATAGAAGTTCAAACGATATATTTTTGCAATCCGACATTTGATATTCTAGAATTTTATTTTAGTTCTAGAAAATTTACTGATAAGAGCAAGGTACAGCATATTCAGCTGATACAAGCTTCACAGTTTGGTGTTCACAAAATGATTTGGTATTGAATGGATGCACAAGGGATCTTGACCTATTCATCGTTTTTTCTGAGTGATTTATATATAACAATCAAAATTATTTTTAATAGGTTTAAAATTTTTTGATGAAAAAATCACAATTTTCTCATAAAAAATGGTTATTCTTCCCCTATAAAAGGCAGATTAGACAACTTCTGATTATCATTTCTGGGCCTCGAATACTAATCAAGTGACTCTCTGCGACAATAATTTAATTGCTCGAATTAATTTTTTAATTAATTAAAAATATTTTTCGTGAAATACTTAAAATTGAGATTTTGGAAATATCACTTTTGAAAAAAATATTCTGTTCCTGTTATTACCAATTAATCTTTGTTTTGAGTGTCAACCATGGACAAAACACTTCCTAAAAAATACTGGGCTATTTTCAATTTTAATTGACGCAATAGGTCGCATTTTAATTTTTTTTAGAGTAAAAGATTTGGAAAAATCTCAAAAAATCAACTCTCCGTAAAAATTTGAACAAAATTCAAAAAAAAAAATAAGTCACTTTTGAAATCCTTGCAAAATTCTTTATAATCTATTCGAAGGAGACAATTCTACGATGGTTTTTTTGCATAATTTTAGATGATTTTATAAATATGCCCAGTCAACCTTATATATAGTGTTTGCTCACCACGGATTAAATGTAAAAGTATTTATCCTACTCTTATCCAAACTATTTTTTATTTTTTTGTGAGTGATATTTGGATAAACCGAAAAATAAGAGAAAATTCTAGGCTTTGACAAAAGAACTTTTTTAAAAGAAAACCATATCTCATTTGATTTTTATTAAGGAGAGAAACTTTTATTGGTTGGCATAATGCGATTGAAAATTTTTAAGTACTCGGGTTGACAACAAAATATACAGTAGGTGGACCAATAGGCTGTTCAAGTTTAAGATTCATGGAGAACAACGTTTTCAAAATTAAGAAATTTTAGTACTCGTTCGTGTTTTTACATAATTCAGAGCAGAAAATTGGCTTATTAGGCATTTGGAGAATTTTAACTCCCATTTTGCGTCCTAAAAAATGGACAAATGTCCAAATTACCAAGCAGTCTATCAATTTACCGACCCTTAATAGGAAATTACCAGCTATATTTTTTTACCATCTCTTGAAGAAAAGATTAATATACACAAATCTCAAATACAAGATCTTTGTCGGGGATTATCGCGCGAGTCAGAATTCAAGCTCTCTATGATCTCTTTCATTATCTTCATAAAAACAGAATCCTTTCAAGGTGAGCTTCTGTAAACGATAAGGCCATTTTGTATTAATGTTTGAATTCAATGTGTTTAATGTGTTTTTTCAATATTCAAAAATCAAATATGGAATACATCTGAATTCAACGCAACTTATTTTATGTCAATCATAAAAATGATCAGCTACGGCAGAGCTTGTTATCTTGATATCCCGCCGATATTCATGCTCACAGGCCAACAAAACCAATTTTTTTTGTTTTTACCCAGGTTTTCTTGATTTCGATTTCCGACAGCTTTAATCAATCATTAAAAAAATTGTTTTTTATTCTTAAAGATAATTATTTTTCAAACATTTCTGCCGCGTATCAGGTCCTCAGTGAAAAGTGAGCTTACGAGAAAAAACGGGAAAAAATATTAAATTGGAAGCAGTATAGAAAGCCAAGGTTTGCATTAGTTTAGTTCAGGTTAAAAAATATTTTTCTGAAATTTTCTGGTTTTTCATGGTAACCATAACTAAAAAACGTCTTTTTCGGAAGCTTATTTCTTTACTTTTCAGTCAAAAAATTTCAAATTTTTTAAATATTAACAACAATTGGGCCTTCGCTTGAATTGAGTCCACCACCGGATTTATTCGTTCGGAGCTGTCAAGGGTTTAAATCTAAAAATTTCTCATGATAGAAGATTTTTCAGAAAAAAAGCTATTTCCCTATCAGCTTACCAAAATCTGTATTTACGATTAAAATATACTTTTTGCGATCTAAATCGGCGCTTTAAAGTACATGAATTCTCTAATATTGTGGTAAAGAAATTTCTTATTCGAAAATGCCAAATAGTGATTTTTTTTTGCCGTTTTTGTTTTTTTGACCCGCTTACTGCAGCCAGAGCCAACGGTTTTTGTTTCAGTCTGGTCAAGCCAAGCCAAGCAAGCCAGACAATACTCTGGGCTTGCCGAGGTCTGGTGCCAACCCTTAAAGTGAACCTTGTCAGTACATACTGCCGATAGTTGCTAATCATTAAGAACTAACCTTGAACTTTGACCGGTCATTGGTGGCATGCATCAATTTAGAAGGTCAATTTATTTTAATTACGTACTAGACTATGGATCATATTACATTTCAAATGATTTTTCTATCGCTCTGTTCAGAAATAATTTAGGCTTTTTAAAAAATTGTATTTAGTATAAAATGACTTTTTGAATTGTTGTTAAAATATTCATTTCTTCTGTAAAATAATAATCGATATTTAGAAAGTTTTGAGACTTCTAGAAATATTTAAATAAAACGCTCTTTTATTTTCTGCAAACGAAGTAAATTTTGTTCGGTTAGGGTTTTTCGTATTAGAGCAAACCGACCGCCGGGTCAGCCACAATGTTGGCGTTCAAAAAGACGTGTGTTAGGAGGGTCAAGACAAGATTTATTTGACAAAAAAAAAAATCATACAAGCATTTTTTACGCTTCCAGAATGGGACCAAAAACTCATGATTGTTGTGATATTTTTTTGTTTTTCAATGCGAGAAATCACTTTTTAAGGAGTTCGCTAGCGTTTTTCGTGGTTTTGTTTTTACTCAAAAATGTAAATTCACTTCGCGGCAAATATTTTGCGGAACAATAAATACTTAAAAAGAGCTAAACTTGAAACTCTGAAAAAATATTTATTTGATTACCATCGACGGAGATTTCTTTGGCGTTTGTTGAGGATAGTGTCAGATTTGTTAGACATTAAAAACAAGATTGTTGATTTATACCGGTTTTCAGTCTAAAAATTTCAGCACTAATGGCTTTAGCTAATCGCATGTTATCTAAAGATATAAGGTTCAAATATTGCTAAATTTTCCCGTTTTTTTTCAAGGTTATGGATTATTAACTCAGGCCGTAAATATACCGGTGAGAGACGAATTTTTTTGCTATCTTACTTAATTTCAGGATAGAAGCAGCAAGATACGAAATTATATTTCTGTAATTTATCACAGTTTTTTTTTTGAATAAAATTGCGTGGTCAAATCAGACCATTTTTATATGTTTTACGACATTATTTGAAAAAGTATATCCAAAAATGTATTTTTCAAAAGAAAATTGAATTTAATTAGGTTCCAATTGGCCAGAATTGGAATTGAGTGTCAAATCAGCCATTTTTATTTCTCTCTCTCATAGACAAACATCTGTATATTCTACACATTAAATTCAAATTTTCAAATCAATTGGTTTAATCCAAATTTGGCCAGCCATTAAAATTGAGGTGTCAAATCAGGACAACTTTAATTTTCAAGATGATATTTAAATTTTTCATCAAACACTTTTTTTCGAAAAAAACGATTTATGTAGGTCCTTAAATTCTGCAAAAAATAATTTCGATTTCTTAATTTAAAAATCAAAACATTTCTATAACAAATTGCTATTTTGAATTCAATTTCAACCTGGAAAAATGTTCAGTTAAAGTACCGACGTGAATATCAAATTTCGTAATGTTGATGAAATTCACCATTTCGTTTAGAAAAACTGGTATATAAAAAACTTGTAAATTTTAAAAAAAAAAAACTTTGCGTGTGCTTTTCGGTATGATAATGTCCTAATCTGCCCACAAATTAACAATCTTTACTAAAGAACCGATGATGGATATGTCAGGGCGAAATAAATGTTTAAGTTAGCGTCTCGAAGGTCAATTGGTCACAAATATCAATTCGATGATTTCCAACGGTACCTGCATCACCGCGGTACCTCGTTTTTGAGGGTGTTGATACACGATTCACAAAAAAGGTGTCTTAAATTAATTAATGGACATATTTTCAAGGACGATTATGGCTTTCGATTCAACGTTAAAAATATAATTAATTTTGCTTTTTAACTTCCACCGATTTTTTCTGTTGAAAATTTTTTCTGGTGGTTTAATTTTCGAAATTTGTTATGTGAAAAAAACGTGCTTATAAGTTTCAAATCCTTCCCAACTAATGTAACCTGTCGAATGCCGCTGATGTTGTTCTAAGTGATTGTCTTGAGTATAATTTTAGGCAAGGTGATTGAATATTGGAATAAAATGATGATTGGAACTGAAGATTATAAAATATAGTTTGAAAATTCAGTTTCCCCCACTTAATCCTTGCGTGACGATGAATTTCATTCAGTCGCGGGGTTGATACGGTGTGAAGCTGAATTTTAAACTTTTTTTAAAATTTTATTAATTATTAAATTAATATCATTTCTATATTAATTTTCGTGGTCTTTCGGCCACGCCTTTCACCCATTGTAAAGCTAAGGTTCTCTCTAACTTAGCCTTTTTCTAAATGTCAATCACCCTATCTATTCGCCTCTAACCCCATTACCCTATAATCCCATTTAATGTCTAACCTTTTAGTCTATCTTTTATGCTCTGGGTTAATCGGGTGGAATCGGGCAGCGCTCTCCTAGGTGAATGATCTCCCTAGCCCGAGCTCCGGACCGTTTATATACGGTATCCGGAGGGTCCGCGTGACCACCGCGTCCTAGCCGGTGACACCCGGCGGAGCCGGGTGACGCTGGCAATTCGGCGAATAGTTACGTAAAACGAATGTGCCGTGTGGACGTGGTATTCACACGGCAAGCATGCTTCCTGAGACCTTGAGAATTCCTGAGACCCCATGATCTCAACGACTAGAATAACCACCGGTTTTATCACACATTCTAATAAATTGTATTTATAACTGTATTCCTTTAGATACCAGCCTTTTTTTAATAAAGCATTATTATACCGAATGTGTTTTAGCTTTTGGGGTGTTCCCCGGGGAGATTTAAAACGCCCTTAAATTAACTAACCAAGTCCGCGCTCTGATTGGTTAAGCGTGAATCTCCTCGGGGATCACCCCAAAAGCTATAAAGAACACGATTGGGTATCGTAAAATTCTAAGTGGGTGATTTTTCAAAAATAATTCGTCATAGCCCTCAATTTCTCGCTCCTCTTCACAAAAAGAACAATTCCGAGCACATGCGTTATTTTCGCTTATTTCTGTTTCTGCCGAAAAATTCTGAACAGATTTTTGTCATTTTCCCGTCTGTCGATGCTTTAATTTACATAGCGAAACATGTTGAAATACTTTATTGTTAATGAAAAATTTTCCCGCATTTTTTCGGACCAATTTTTTTCTGTTTTTTTTATTCAATCTGTAGGATAAAACAAAAAATTGCCACTTTTAACATTTTTCATAGCTGCCTACTACATCCCAGATGCCGACTTATCTACCGAATTCAATTAATTTCCTTCATCTCATCGTTAAAAAATATTATCTTTACGATGTGCCAAAATTTGTTTTTTTCGAATTTTTGGACATTTTGATTTTCAAATTTTGACGTAGGAAATAGTATGTCATCAAAATATAATAATAATTTTGTGTGCGGGAGACCGTTTTTTTCCGGTTACGTAAAATAAAAAAATTATTTAACCTCAATTTGACGCCTTCAACGACCTCTTCCCTTTTTTTGGTGTTTTTTTCAAAAATGAATTTATAAAGTAAAAACTAATCGATCTGAGAAAAATCAGATTGAACCAAGGAAGCTCAAAAGTGCCAACTTTTTCGGTCGAAAAAGTTATTATCCGAAATTTGAAGTGACAAAAGTTTCCCATCAAGAAAAAAAAATCAAAAATGCAAATCTGTCAAAATGCACCGAGGACCCTTAAGGGGGTTCTATACGGCAGTCCATATCTTTCGAACCGGAAATTGTCTATCGCGCTGATTTCTATGTTTATGACCTCGACGAGACTTCTTTAGTCTACTACAACTAAACCCACAACTTGCTTGGAAAAGATAACGAAAATTTTTCAAAAAAACAATCTGAACTTTTCTGGAGTGGTCTAAAATAATAAAATGATTCGATCTAGAGCATCAAGGTTTCTACTAAATAGTAATATTCAGTTCAGAAAATGATGCTACGATTCATTTTGCGTGCTATTTAAAACGCTATTTATCAGGAATAGTACATTGAGATTTATAAATAACTTTCAATTGTCCTCCTGGAAGTTGAAAAACTGACATTTGGAAAATTTCGGAGTGACTCTTTTGGAAAAGTTCATTTTCTGTCCACAATTTTTGTATAGTGGATAAATTCGTGTTGGATAGCATGTAAAAATTATTTTGTGAGAATCACTTTGTAGAAAAAAATATCGCTGTACGTTAATGGTGCGCGAAAATAGAAAAAATGCGGCCTATATTTTCGTGCTTACTCGAGGATCTTTTTAAGGTTATGATATATTGATATTCTGAAAAACGGCGTGGCAGTCATTTTCTTCTTTTTGTTCTTTTTGCTCTTTAACAACTTTATGTGTGATTGAATTTTTTATTTAGAGTATGATAATTCTAGAAAAAATTTATGGTACGAAAACAAAATATAGCGTGTTAAAAAAAAATTGCTCCCGGTTAACCTCATTTAGGGCCGTATTGTTTGGTTTGTTCTCCATTTGATTCTTGATCAATTAATTATTTTAATGCATAAAAGTTCGTTCACGAGATGTCTGACTATTCCATTCCCAGTAGTTTTTTTGGTGTACGGTATTTAAAAATGGGTATTCATTAATGTTTAGCACCTACAAAGGTTAGTGAAGCTTCTCTAGAAAGAAAAAAGTCTGTGTGGGGCCTAATAAGAACACCACCATTAAAAGACGTTTTTACTTTTTAAGGGCACCTGCCAGGGTTAATATTACCTGATCTGGGGTACTGGGTCGGCTGGGATTTTTTTTTTTTTTATGAAGTGAGGTTGGGGGCTTAAATATAATACTTTTTTTTTTTGACGTTTGGCTTAGAAATATAGTGCCTTCTAATGATTGGGATGGATAACCACCCTAAAGCTGTACGAATCAACGAAACAAAACCTTATCAATAAAGTGTTTGTGTTCTGAAAAATTTGTCGCCAAGTATTTTTCAAGATTGTTTTTCTAAGTATTTATCAAAATGAAGTTTCAAAATAACGTTCTGCATTAATTTAAACCAATAAAACTTAAAAATGCACCTTGACGTGAGCACAACTTTCTGATCCAGTGTTTTCTGGCTTCTTTTTGAGGACTGTTTACGAAAAAAACTCAAGCACATTTTTTTTCGGGAAATTTTTTCGAAAATGACCTGTGCAAAAAAAAAATTATATATTTGTAGTTTTGAGGTCAGGAAAATTTGAACCAAAAAACGCTTTCTAAAGGGAGTTTCCTATTTGTGAATACTGTGCTATAAGTGATTAATAGCTGGAATTTGAGTTTGAGTTCCAAAATAATGACCTAGGAAGAGATGATATGATTTTTTGGTAAAAAAAATCTCTTAAAAATTGCCTTAAAATAATTCATAGTAGTTTCTTTGCCGATTCTTCTTAGAAAAAATTTGAAGATGATTTTTGGAAAAACTCTGCTACGTTCCTCCTATTGGATTCCCTTTAGTTTATAAGTCATACAGGATATTGTTAGAATTTGAGGCTGCTTTCTAAATAAACCCCTGGGAGGAGATAGATTTTGAAATTTGGTCGAGGGGGGGGGAAGGAAAGGAGCCAACCCGCTGTTTACTGGGTAAAGATATCAGAGTGGTATCGAAACAAACCAAAAATGTTATTTGTCACCAGAACGTGTGTTTTTGAAAGATGAACCCCTGTGAGCATATAAAAAAAGTTCCGGCCAAGGCACCAGAGCCACATATTTGTGGCTTCTTACTTGAATGTTTGTTCCAAAGAAAGCTGTAATGGCAGTATAGGATATAATTTTTAATTTTTTGTCTGCATAAGGGAAGTTGATATAGTCATGATATATATGTGCATTCCTATAAAGTTCATATTTCTTTGAGAATTTTTAATTTTTTAGTTCTAGAAAAGAAAACTTAGTAAGATATCAGTGCTAAGGTGTAATTTTACCGATATCGCGAATCTGGAAGACGAAAATTGTGCGTCACAGTTGTCTCTAACTACAATTTGTATTTTGTCGATAGAACAATGCACAAGTTCTGCCTACGGTCATAGTTTTGTCCACTTTTGATTTATAATTCTTATTAGATCACCAAAGTAATAAGTATAAGTTTCGGAACCAAATTTTTGATTGGAAGAAATCCATTAATTTTTCGATTATAAATGTTTATTTTTCCTATAAAAGCAGATAATGGCATTTTTTTTCTATATTTTTCGATAAATAGGGTAATGAAGTACAACTGTGGACAATGTTTGATTGGTAAATTCACTTTTATAATAACTTAAATTTTTTCATGGGATTACTTGAAGTTGATAATTTAGGTATTTCACTTTCCAAAGAAAAATGCTGTGCCCCTAGAATACAATAAATTTTATCAACTGTTATGCATTGCACAAAACACTTTCCTAAAAACTGGCTAATCTCACACCTTTGATTTGTATGTCCAGTTCCGAAATATTTTATACGGAAGGAAACATTAGGCTCAAAATCCTGATAAATCAACTCCCCGTGATGCCGGAACAAAAACATTCGAAAAAAATTCAATTATTTTCTTGAAACCCGAATCTAAAATTTTTTATAAATGTATTTGAAACAAAAGATTCCTCGATCTAGTTTTTTGGCTTTTTTTGATGATTTTAGGTAAGCTGGAGCCACAATTGTGGCTCTGTGCTGACAAGGGTTAAGGGTAGATCTACAACATGACTGATCTTAATTTTCCCATAGTTTATCGGTTAGGCTGATTTCTTATCCAGAAAAGTCAATTCCAGCGACCAGTACCCCCTTAAGGGGGTATAGCTGGCAGATTTGACATACTCACGGTGATAGATTTTGAAAACTTAAAGCTTATGAGAAAAACCGAAAATGCCTATTTGAAGATCTATTCTTAATCTTGCAAAAAAATACATCACAAATCATTTTTGACCATTACACCAATAGGTACAGTATCGTAACAAGGTGAAATTTTCCAAACTGCAAAATCTATCTTCTCCCAGACGGTATATCAAATTGAGCTCAAATTATCACAGATAACGTGACAGTAGTATGTCAGACTTTAAGCACAAGATTTTATTGATCCGGTGACTGAACAATTCTAGAACGCCAAATAACCGACGATTTTCACAATTTCAGACTTCAAAATCTATCTCCTCCCATGATATATTTGCAAAGTGGCTCAAATTTTTATCAAGTACTCTTCAGAACATATGTAAGAAATGATCACAAGATTTTTTGCAATTTCTAGCTAAAACTCGAAATATGATTTTTTTGGTCATTTTCCAAAAAATATCCGAAAAAAAAGTGCTTCGATTTTTTCGAAAGTAGGCTCAAAAGAAAGCCAGTGAAACACTGATGAGAAAGTTGGCTTACATCAAGGCAATATTTTGAAGTTTTAGTGGTCAATTTTGAGCAAACGGTATTTTATAACTTCATCTTTTAAAAAATACTTAGAAAAAAACCGAAAAAATGCGAAAATTTCGAGAAAAATTTTTGATGATTGAGTTCTAAGTACACTAAATTATACCCCCGTATCAATTTGGAGCATTTTTAATGCCTCTAAAAAGAGAGAGATACAGATAACGGATATGGGCTCTCATGAAAAAACTTTTCACTGGGTTTATTTAGTTTATCTGCGATATATCCATCAAAAAGTAATGTTTGACAATCCAGGTAACTTTTTTAAACTACAGGATTTTTTTCGAATTATTGGTTTTTTATGAAAATTTTGAGTTCGATTTAAACTTTTTCGGAAGTGTCGAAAATGTAGTTCGTGCTTGAGAAAGAATAGGATTTCGCCGATACACGATTGATATGAAAGACAAGGAATGCCTTATTTTTGTTCAAATTTTTATTTTGCATTATGTTGTTTCAAATCAAATGAAAAAAACTCTTAAAATGGCCATTTAAACTTTTCGCTAGTTACAAAATATTTTTTATATGGCTATTTTTGAAAATCATATGACGATTTTTTTGGGATTTTGCGGTCGAAACTATTAGGGAAATTATTTTGAAAATTTTCCTCAATTTCTTGTTCAACAATTTGTCCAAACTAATTTTTGTCTGGAATTCCTTAGCTGAAAATATTTTGGAAATGGGCTACTTCACTATATTATAAATATGTCTTCGTTTTGTTTTCTTCGGCTCTTGTTAATACTTCTGATCAACTTTTTTAAAAACGAAACTACGGATCGGCAGAAATACTCCAAAGCCCTCATTATCCGGAAATTAAAAAATTTTTATTCCACACCCAAACTTGCCGAATTGGATAAGTCGAGCCCATCCCACCGCGTCACAATTTGATAAATTAAACTCTGTCAAAAGAAAAATTACTTTCTTTCGATGTGGTCAAAATTATCGGTTTTTTCCGTCTTTTTTCACAAATTTAAATTTTCGATTTGGACCGTAGAAATCGTGTAGAATAAAATTAAATAAATCCGAGACCGGTGGTCGAAAGCGTATTTTAGGGCTCTAAGTAACAAATAAAAAAATAATAAATTTTACCTGTTATTTAGAACACCATGCGAAGCAAACGCGCGTTTTTCGAGTGTTTTTTTCAAAGACGATTTAATAAAAGTAAAACTAATCATGCTGAAGAAATTCAGATTATCCAAAAGTAATGCTGAAAAAGTGCAACTTGGTGTTTCAAAAAAATTTTATTCGAAATTTGAAGTGGCAATAAGTTTTCCATCAGACAAAAAATTGATAAAGCGCAAAATCCTGTCAAAATGCCCGAACCCCCTTAAGTAAAATCCACCCAATAACTTGATTTCAAATGCCAGAAAAATATGCAGTTTGAACTTTCTATAGAATAAACTCATTAGACATTTTTGTCGAGATTTGCGTTGCATGTTATTCTGGTTTGAGCTAACGAAATATACACAACAACAATAAACATAACTTTATTATTCTAGTTCACAGATAATTTCGATAACTCAAGTTTATATTGACTCTAATCTGCCGGGTATATGGCACGCCTTTAACTAAATTCTAGATCTTGTTTTTATTGAACAAAGTCAGAGCCCTATCTCCCAGACGTCCGTCGGACAGGTGAAATCCGGCGGATAGGTGAAGGTTTTTGAAAGGCGAAAAAACTTTCACCGTTCCGCCGGAGCCTGCTGTATTTTAAGCTGTTCTTAAATACTCAATGATCATAGAACAAGCTCGGTCGATTTTTTTTGGTTATTTTCAAGGTCGAAATCGGCTTTCACTCGAAAATTTTATAAAAAGTTGACCTAACCCGGTAAATTTTAAAAACATCGCATTTTCTCGACCGGACCGCCGTTAAAAATAATCTCACCGATCGCCACTTGTTTGACTCCAAGCTAGAACTGAAGGCTTTTCTTCTCTGATAACTTCTTGGTAATAGGGTTTTTTCTTTTTAATAGTTGTATGTAACAATTCAATAAATGAAGTCCCCTCAATCAATTTGTGATTTAGTTTTTCAGTCCGTTGTTGCCTCCGCCGTTCTCTTGCCCTAGATGTGGCCTCGAAAGTGAACTATACCACAATCTAATACTTGAAATTCGTAGAGGGCGGCGCCAACTACAGGGTAAAGTTCTGGGCTTCTCTTTTAACGTTTTTTCCTGAACTATGAACGTCTGAGGGTTAAACTTCGTTATTACTATTGTGCAATCATTGAAATTAAGCCGCGTCAGAGAAGAAAATCGGTTCATTTGAGAATCTTTCACTTTTTGGTCGATAACGGATTACATTGGATATTTGGACTGTAATTTCATTGTACCAATTTGTGGAAATCAATGGTGTCAAATTCTGTTTCGGATATCAACACCCAAGTTTTAATTTATAAGTCTGAGAAATTTTTACCCGAAATCAAAAGTACTCCCAGGTTTTTTTTACATCTTGTTATGAAGAAATGATTGATTTCTTCATTTTATCCATTCGAAATAATTAGCCTTTTTGGTCTATCGCTCCCATCTAATAAGGCGAAGATACTCGAATTAATAAGTTGAAATAACGCACAAGTATTATATTTAATATTACAGTATAGTATAGTATGTTTTTTTTTACTTGCGAAAGAAAATTGCATCGGAAAGAAATTACCCGCCCAATTAAAATTTATATTTCAAAGCATTTATATTTTGAAAGCCCTCGCATGGACGAAAGCTGGGCCTTTCAAGATATAATCCGTCTAGTTACCATTTTTTTTATTTGGCGGGAATTTCGTTCAATGCAATTTTCATTTTGAAAGTAAAAAACACATACCTGTAGACGAAATGTTTTGAAAAATTGCTTAGGTTTTGATCAAATCTTTATCTTTGTCAGGGCAAAGTAATTTGGCCATTTAGACTGAAATTTCAAAACGGTTACAATGTCCGTTAAAATAAAATTTCGAAAAACCGGTAATTTGACGGGTAAAAGTTTAATTTTTACAGGTGTGTAGTACTCTATCTTGCCTTATAAAATTTGAACGAATGATGTCCGAAATTTCCTATGATTTATTCTGAAATGAACCAAAAACATTTTTAAGAAATTAATCGTTGAAAAAATATTTGGTCTGAAGCTAAACTTTTACAAGGTCAGGCTTGCAAGTCTCTGTTTATTCAATCCAATTATCATCATTTTCATAACCGGTAATACGAAAAATTTAGTTGACTTTTATAGAGGAATTTTTCGCTGATTATCTAATAAGGCCTCAAAAATATCCGGACAAGCAGAAGCATTATTATTAGGCCTTTTTAATCAAAAAAGGTTTGTTGGTAATATAATTAATTTCAAGTGAAAAAACATTTTGGATTTTACGGATAGGCCCGACGGTTTATGCTGGGAGAATAAAACGTTATTTGATGCCCTTCTTGTTCACTTTTCTATTACTATTTTGTCTGGCGTTTTTGGTTTTGGACTAACAGATTTTCTACTTTTCCCAGATTTTGGCCTTTGTTTAGTTCAAAAATATTTTTTATTCTATCTCGAAAAAACTTTGCTGAAAATATTGGTAAACTGATGGCCCTGCTGTTTCGTGACTCAATGATACAGTCGGGCAATAAGGGAAGTGAGGGTTTTTGGTGAGGCATCGGGCATTTTTGGTGGATTTTCCGCAGAGCACTTTCGATGGCCAAAGAGTTTATTATATCACCGGGCAATTAAAAGCATGGCGAACGTGTATCATTTCAAAAGCACAGCATCCTGAAATGATAATTTGGTTATTCTCTATCGTGAAAATATGTCAGTCGGTGATTTTTTTTTTGTCTATTAGGGTTTTGCAATTCAATAACAGATATGTCGAAATTCTGGGAAAAAATATCTTGGTAGCTCAGACATGGTATCATCAAACAGTTTTTGGCATCGTGTAACTATGCCACTCGGGGCCTACCGCTAAAACTCTTTCAAACTATTTTATAATAGGCTCCCAGCCTATTAATAGACCGAAAAAATTTGCAGCCGTGGAAAAAATGTCGGATAAAAATACTGTAGCAGACTATTTATGAGTTTGTGGAAGAAACTCAAAATATTTATTAAAAACTTTCATCAACCCGTTCATTTTCTGTTAGGAAATAAAAAACGAATATATCGAAGATTGTACTTGTCAGGGAAATGAATCTATATTGAGCTTTGAGCGTGATACATGGTATATAAATATTTGAGTAAAATAAGTAGCCAGTGGGTACTCTCTGATCAAACAACCAGATCAAAAAAATTGGCAAGCAGATTTTTTTTTTCGGTTTTTCAGTGGTCAAAAAATCAAGGTTTTCAAAACATTCATTCTTATCGTCTATTGGGATTTGTTCAATTATTTTGTAAATCTTATTTAAAAAGAGTTATTCTTCTTAGAGGCAACAATTAATTTTTTAGGAAACCATAAATTAATTCAGAATTTTTTCGTATATATTTGAATAATAGTTATAAGAAATGGAAAAGTACTACTGCCCACACGTTGCTCTGGATCGGCGACACTAGCTGTTCTCATCTAAGCGGGAGCGGGTAAAACGATGATAGTTCTTGTGATACCACTTATTTATACTAAGCAAATTTCATATGGAAAGCTAAACTGAAATTTTTAATGCAAAAAATAAGCTTGTTCAAAAATTAAAAAACGGGTACAATTTTTTTATATATTCCGTTTATAAATATTCACATTTTAAATAAATTTCAATGTCAGTGACGTTATTTTTTTATTTTAAAAACACCAGCAACCTTTATTATAATTATGGATTTTTGGGAAGCATGAAAGCTATGATTTATTTTTCCTGCGCTATGAGCGAACTTCATCGTGACATCACTTATTTGCGCGAAAAACTTAATTTGTTCGATAATTGCAAAATCTTTAAGTGGTTAAAGGATTAACTTCAGAAAACCTATAACATATCCTTATTCCGAAACGGAACTCCATATCAACAACGCTTACTATCTCTATAGCGCGTGTTGGAATCACCACTGATGTTGTCTAAGTGATTGGCCTTGAGCGGTTCCATTTATCAAGACCCTTGCCTATATCATATTCAAGATGAATCACATAAGGCAACATGAGTGGGATTCGAACACGCGCTATAGAGATAGTAAGCGTTTTTGAAGATGGAGTTCCGTTTCAGAAAAGGATATATATTGCGAATCCTGCCTAGTCGTAAATTGGTATTGATCGTCACAAATAGGGAAATCCACCAATTTCATTGGTCACTTCCTCAGAATTCAGCAATTTAATTTGGTCCTTTCTATTTTTGTGACGTATCAATACAATTTTTACGACTAGGCAGGATTTCGATAAAAAAATATTCCTTAATAAGAAATTCTTGGATAATATAATGACCAATTTCATGAGAAATCGAGAGTGGGATTATAATGAAAAAGGTGGTCACAACATTTCAAATTTTGTGGACGTTTATTTATTCGTAAAACTCTCAGAATGATAATTAAAGAGTTAGTCATATGTCAATTTCTTCGGCAGTTTTGTCTTTTTTCTTTCTTGAAAATAAATTGAAAGCGGAAAAACATCCTCAAATTTAGGGAGATACAGTGTATCGACTGTTTGAATGTACATTTTTGAACATGCCATAATTGCCCCACCGTCCATACATAATATACATCGATGATTTTTGAAAAAGATTGCTTGTTGTCTTTGTTAGATCAAACTCCCTGGGATTATTTAGAAAAGTTTTGGTATTCGGGCTAAATACTGACATTTTCTTACAAAAATATATTATTTTTGTATAAAAGGTAAAATTTTTTTGTTAAATTCTTTTGAAATTGTCTAAGTATAAATAGAATGAGAAAACCGTTTGCCACTAGGTGGTGAGATGTAAAGTTGGCAGAATTGGACTAATAGATTGCTTGCAGCTGTATGAATGCAATACGAGTAAAATTATTTCCACCTGTAGATTTCAATTTTTTAATTAGGTACTATAAATTATATCACAGACTCATCCCTTGAAAGGGCGGTCCTCAAAAGGTGTAACTGAACGGGCCATACGGTATGGCCATACCCTTTGATCTGTTTTAAGAGATGAAAAGCTCATTTTTTCTACCAGAAATGAAATAGTTTTGAAGAATGATCAAAATTTTCGCCTACAGATAGAAAACTCATATCACTTATAATTTTGGCATTTTACCTTTTTGAAGCTGATTACTATAAATAGAAGTCTGATTATTTTCACTCCAAAGAATATATGGTCATATTTTAGTTCAAAATCAATTTATAAAAAAAACTAGATTTTTCAAAGTTATCTGAAAACCGGATTTAACCGGTTGAAAAGGGCACTTACCGGTAAACCGGTTGTCTGGTAAAACGCAAAACAATCAGTCGCTTTAAATTCGGTAAGGTAAACGATGCAAAAAACCGTTTGATCATACCATGTCAGAGGCTTCCAAAGTTCTTCATAATATTTTATTGTGTACTGCTAACTTTGAGCTACTCTGAGAAAAATATTTTTCATACAAATAAAAAAAATTTCAAAGTATTTTTAGAGTAAAAATAAAAAAAAGTATTTCAAAATAAATTTTTTGGAGTGAAAAATATCAGACTTCTATCATAGTATTAGCTTCCAAATTAATATGCCAAAATGATAAGTGATAGTAAGTTTTCTTTCTTATTCGGGAAATCATCAAAAGTAATTGTTAGGGGGGTACCCGACGGAATATTTTGCGCCATTTAGGGCCAATTAGTATAGTTGTACGTCAAATTTTTTCAAAACTGGATCTATGATTTTCCCGAACAAGTAATCAGTGTGTATTATTTCAAAGCTCTTACCTAAACTATGAAAGTACTTTTTTTCCGAGTTTGAAATCATCAAAGGCGATTTAAAAAAAAAAAGAGAAAATATATTTATTTGGGAAAAAATACGAAATCACTTTTGTTATTATTTGGACGTACTAAAGTTTATCTAGGGTTGTCCCAAAGAAGGAATTTTAAAGGTTTGAAAAACATGTACACATCATGGTATTAAATTAACTAAGTTAACTTACATTGTAAAACTTTCGGCATTTTTCTCTATTCACAAATATAAAAATAAGAAAAAAAAAGTTTTATTTTACCAATCTTATTTTCGATGAGAGCAAAATTATACCTGAATTTTTTGTTTTGAAGTTTTTTTGAAGAATAAAACGTAGGTTGATTGTTTTGTCTTTTCAAATAACCTACAGGGCAAAAAAATTCGTATCAAAGAGCCTAAAAGTCAACTATTTTTTAGATAAAAATTATTTTGTTTTGATTATAATCTTTGATGCCAAAATACCATCGGTAAAAACTCATTTTTCAAATTTAACAACTGTACTCAAATACCGCATGGTAGAAAATATAATTTTTTTTTTTTTTTTTTTCGAATTTAGTATGGCTGAACTGCACAATTTGAGCGCTATTCTCAATGGCTAAAAGAGTCAGATGGCTAATCAAAATAAATCTTTCAAATTCAAAGTGTTCTCTGAAATGTCAATTAAGGGGGTATATCTGAATTTGACATTTCACGGTGAATATATTCTGAAAACTAAAAGTTCATGAGAAAAACCGAAAATGCTAATTTGTAGATCTATCCTTAATCTTGCGAAAAAATACATCACAAATTATTTTTGACCATTACACCAATAGGTACAGTATCGTAACAAGGTGACATTTTCCAAACTGCAAAAATCTATCTCCTCCAGACGGTATATCAAATTGAGCTCAAATTTTCACAGATAACGTAACGGTAGTATGTCAAACTTTAATCACAAGATTTTTTGATCCGGGACTGAACATTCTAGAACGCCAAATAACCGACGATTTTTCACAATTTCAGACTTCAAAATCTATCTCCTCCAGGATATATTTGCAAAGTGGCTCAAATTTTTATCAAGTACTCCTCGAAACATATGTAAGAAATGATCACAAGATTTTTTGCAATTCAGCTAAAACTCGAAATATGATTTTTTGATGATTGGGTTCTTAGTACACATAATTATCACCCGTATCCAATTTGAAGCATTTTTAATGCTCTAAAAGGCCTCTATTTAATAACCAGATATACCGCCCCTTAAATCTAATACATTGGAAAATAAAAAATGATATACAAACATGGTGGCGATGTTTTTTTGGCATGAGTTCCAAATTTTCGATTTTTCGAAATTTCAGAGTTGAAATTTTTTTTTTTCAAATCCTTCAAAAAAATTAAAATAACGAACAATAAATAGAGTGGACTTTTTTGAGAAAATTTCATTTTCTTAACCAATATTAGTTAGTCCAGGGATGAATTTTGAAATTGTTGAAAACT
>SCLH01000067.1:138627-158424 GCA_004367855.1 Oikopleura vanhoeffeni | reverse complement strand
ATTTTTAATCAGACAGATATACCCCTTAAAGGCATATTCCGACCTTTAAAAGCTTATTGATTTAGGCTTTGACTTGGATCCTTTCACCATAATGCCTCCAAGTTTACTGCCAAGACAAGTAAAAGTTTATCTAGATTTTAAGTTAAATAATACAGAAAAGAACGGAGAGAATGGTCCCGCGTGACCATAGAATTTACTCTGGGAGTTAAATACTATTTTATTTTTACAATACAAATTTCTATTTATTTCAGTCGATATATATATTTTAAGTCTTAAATTTTCATTCAAGTTACAATTGACTATTTAATAATCTCGTTCCCCAGCTTAAATCCCACACATTGGTACCAATGGTATGTGCTTGAATTTTGCCGTGCCTAGCCGTTTTATAAGCATTTGTAGCTTCTCAATTGTCAATGTATTTGAGCTAGCTCAGTTCATTATGACGCAAGATCACAGTAAGCCCAAAACACGCTCGGGTTTCTCCGATTTTTGGAAGATATTTAAAAATCAGTAAGTCGACGCATTTTTGATCTCTTATGGTTAAAAGTATTTTGTTAAAAGCTGGAAACATAAGTTCAAATTGTTTAACCCTCTTTTGTAGCAATCCTGAAAACATGTTGGCATAAACTGGAGGAAATTGGGATTAGAGATTATAATATAATCCAAAAGAATCATCAAAACTCCAACTTAACTCGTTATGATAATATCCAATGTTAGATTAATCATATATGAAGCAAAACTGGTGAGGCTCACATTTCTTGGTGCCTGTTTATGTAGAATCCCCTGATATTTCTTACATAATTGAACAATCGCGACTGCTGGTATCTTGCATATAAGACGTAAAATCAGTGGTTAAAATTATACTTTGTCAATTTATAACTCACATAAATATGTCATTCAATTTCGTTCTCTGGATCGTGAAAAGATCAACGCTATCAATGGAAACTGTTTAAATGTATGCAAGACTTTGCACGAGATCTAATATAATTCATGCGATAATTGCAAAAACGTCATATATCCCTGGTTATCCACCTATTTGGTTAATGATGCGTGCCACTATCCTTTTAACGTGTGATTTTAACAGTTGGTGGCTACGCATTCTAACCAAAAGGTGATAAAGGGATTATATTATTTTGATTAGGGCAGGAAAATTTCTTTACTTCTAACTCACATTATTCTTGGCAGAAAATTTGTAATTTCCAGATTTTTGTGTGTTTTTAAGATATCGATAAACTTTTGTGTTGTGAAAATTTAGCCCGATGGAATCATGATAGTGTGGACGCGATTGAGCATTTTCGTGTTAAAGCAATTTGGGGGAATCTAAGGAACTGGGTAGTATTTTTTTTTCCAAAAAAATTATTTTTGTAAAAAAATTTTGAAAATTTTTTGGTCCTTTCCTCCTGATTGGGCTTGAAATCTAAAATTGTAATTTGGGTCATTATTGAAAAAAAGAGATCGTATGCGCAATAAAATTTTCGATCAAGTGTTCATAATCTGGAATTACGAAATTTTGTCTTCAAACCTGTTTTTGGCCTCTGAAAACCATGAAATACCCCAAGAATAACTTTTTTTGTTAAATTAATTTATTTATAGGCGGTTCCACACAAATTCTCTTGAGGTGTTGTGTATTTTGACCAAATCACATTATCTGCAAACAAAAAATCTTATCGGATGGGGTAGACCCTGTTTTTTCGCGAATCAAAAATTTTGGAAATTTTGATTTTGCAAATTGAGCTTTCAAGTTCGGATCTAATTGGTCCGAAAAATCGTCTTTGTAATACATTGATTGTTAAGATCAAATTAAGTTTTGAAAATATCATCGATTTGAGAAATTTTGGTTATTTATGACAAAAATGACTATGATTGGTCAATATCAAAATCATTCAAAAGAAGTTTCATCAAAACACTTTTTTCATGATTGCTACGACCATCCGGTTGATTCAAAAAAAATATAAAATATTTCTCTGTTCTAGAAAAAATTAGAAGAAAATCGTGGACCAAAAACGTAAAAATTCGTAGTTTTTGCCAAAAAAAATACCTCATTGCTTTGGCAGTTTAAGAATATTTAAAAGGACAAAAAAAAGTTATCTGAAGAGTTGATCCAGACAAACAGTAACTTGTTAGGAGACCAAGGAGAATTTTTTTGAAAGATCTTATATAGACCTTTGAATTACATGAGAAGTCGTTATTTGCCGAGTTGATATAGTAAGATATTTTGTCTTTAATTTCTTAGGGAAATTGAAAAAATAAAGAATTATGGCATGCAAAAAACAATTGAAATGTTCAAAGGGTGAAATTCAAACAACAAAAAGGATCATTTTTTACAATTTTTGCATTTTGATTTAGGACTGAAATACCGTAGTGGGTTTACTATCAAATATTAATTTGATTTTCTCAGCAAATATTTGAGACCAACTTAGTAGACTCGACCTTTTCACCAATTAAACATTGTTTGTGTTGTGTGGAAAATTTATATTGTTGCTGTACATTCAGTGAGGAAAATATTTTCTTTTTCCCAAATAAATTAAAATATTTTTTCAAAATATAAATTGATAACCTTATTTAGTTGGAAAATCGTATTTTCTTTGACCATAAAAGGTTTTGAATCCAAAAATAGGGATTTTGCACGCAAATAAGGTTTTTTTTGATAGAAATAATCAATTCTCCAGTCAAATTACCATGATGATGAAATGAGTAGTCTCGGTAATGGTGATGTTATTATCAAATGTTTTAATATTAAAGAGTAAAAAATCGTTTTTGATTTATAAATAGACTGAGTTTTTAATACCCTTCCGTATTTTTTACCTGCCAATTTGAGTATTTTTGTCTGAAAAAAATGTTGTTTGAATATATTCATATGGAAAAGTTTTTTGCAGGAGCGTATTATAGCCAAATTTGAAAAGAAAATAATTAACAAAAATTTTAAAAATAAATGAAATAGAAAATATTTTCCTAAAGAAAAAAAAATTCTTATTCGAATTTTTTATTGTTGTAAATAACCGGAAACGCCTCTCTGCATAGAAGTGCTATACCTTAAGACAATACATAATTTTCATAATAAAGGTGTTTTTGCTTACTTCATTTTTGTGGTCAAAATATACTTTAGTGAACTCTTGAAACGTAATAATAACTTACAAAACCATACCACAGTTTTTTCTATTTGATTCGTTCAAAAAATAGTGCTAATTTTGATAAAAAATTGGTTAAAATTAATGATAAAAAAAACATTTTAAAAAACATTATGAGCAAGAATTATATTATGAAAGACAAATCAAATTTTGAAATTAAAAAATATATCTAAATTTGAGAAGATTAAAAAGTATCCACTTTAAATGTCATGCAGTTAATCAAAAATTTAAAAAGATCTCTAAAAATGAATTTGAAAAATATTTTGAAAAATCGAGCTCAAAATCGGGCCGATATAGGGGGATTTTACATTTTTAATTTATTTGCTTGAAAAATAAGCTCCAATCGCCGAGGCCGATATAAAGGGGGGAATTACATTTTTAAATTTAATTTTGTTAAAAAGATAGCCCAAAGTCTGCTGAGTCCCTGGTACTGCAATGGATGACATTATATTTTTAAAATTTAAATATTATGTTATAAAATCAGCTCAAAATCAGCGCCAAAAGCCGATGAACGGGGGAAATATATTTAAATAAGTTATTTATATATTATGTGAAGTTGAGCCTCAATCGGGCCGAAGGCCGATAAAGAGGATATAACATTTTTTATTTAATTTTTCTTGAAAAATTTTGCCCTAAATCAGCCGAAAGCCGTTGGAACGCGGCAATTATATTTTAAAATTTAACATTCCATGTTGAAATGACCCCAAATCGGCCCGAAGGCCAATAAAGAGAATATCATTTTAAAATTTCCATTTATTTGAAAAAAAAATATAAGTGCCCCATAAATCAAGAGCCACGGCCGTTTAAGGGAGACATTTTTTATATCTAATTATTTTTTTTCCTTTTTAGAATGCAGCTCACCGAATCGGCGAAGCCGATTAAAGGGCGGATAGTTATATTTTTAAATTTAATTTTGTTGAAAATTAAGCCCCAAATCGGCAAAAGGCCGATGGAGGGGCAACAATTTATTTTTAATTTTTTTTTTAAAAAATTAAGCCACCAAATCGGCCGAGACCGATAAAGTGGATTTATTAGAAAATTTGTGAAATCTTTCTCCAAAATTTATTAATGTTGTTTAATAATCTTGAGATTTTTGCTCTTAAATTGATCAATTTTTGAAAATAAGATTCAATTAAAATATTGAGAATCCTTTATACTGATGTAAAAGAATCATATTTGAAAAAAATTTTCAATATTTCGAAAAATTATATTACGAATATCTGTTGCCATAATTTTCGCGCTAACAATTAAATTTTTATTAGTCAATGTATTATTTAACTTAAAATTCTACAAATATTCATCAAAAATACTTAAAGAACAATTTTTCTCAAACTTTGTTTAAAATATTTCGAATAACCAATGAATTTTATACCTATGTGTGATTTATTCTTTTTGTTGCTCTCGAAATAATGCAAATTCTAAGAAAAAATGGACCCGCAGATTGAAAAATAAATTTTCTCAATACTTGATTTTAACAATATTAGAAAATTCTACAAAACCGTTCTTTACTGTGTTTTAAAAAAAAGATGATCTATTTAGGACCGAACCTAAAATCTCAAATTTCAACATGAATAAGTTTACAAACTTTTTAGGAGATAAGATTGATTGAGTTAAATGTTTATTAAAATTGTTTAATTTTTATTCGGAAATTAATAAAATATACACCCCAAAATCAATGTTATTATCGGTCCTTACTGCCGATTTGAGATCTTCATTTTCATAATTCAAAAATTAAATTAAAATACATTATTAATTTTCCCCTTTTTAGTCGGCCTTTATGTACAGATTTTTGCAATCATTCCTTGAGAAACAAAGTATTAGAAAAACTCACCTTTCTCTGGCTTATTGAATCCTCCTTCACTTTTGGGTGATTCATTGGTTAAGAGTTCTCAAAAATTAAATTCCGGAGAGAATATAATTTCCTCCCGTATAATATCGTGCCTTTGAACCGATCCGCCTGATCATTATTGTATATTTCTCAAATTAAACAAAAAAAATACCAAACCCTTTTTCGGCGCGTGTACGGTCCATTTGAGGTATCATTTTTTATATAAACACAATAGTTAATATATTTAATATCCACGCCGATTTCGGCTGATTTTCCCTGTAGGGCTCATTTGCAGTTAAAAAAATAAATTGCACATATATTGTCGCCCCTTTTTCGGCTTTTGCGCGATTTGGGCTCATTTTTTAACGTAAACAAAATAACAAACCATAAATTTTCCCCTTTATCGCTTGCGTTTTGGCATCATTTTTAAACAAATTAATAAAAACAATAAACCACCTTTATCGCCTTCGGCCTATTGTTGGCGATTTTTTTTCAACAAATTTAGACGCCAAAATTATCCTTTATCGGCTTTCGGCCGGTTTGGGGATCCATTTTTACCAATTAAAATGCAAAAGACATATTGATATAATTTCTCATTTAGTCAAATGTCCTTCTTGGTCCGATTCAAAGCTCATTTTTTTTCACGAAACTAAACATTTAAAGAGAATATAATTTCCCCCTAAGTTATCAGGGTATCTATTCGGGCACGATAATTCTGTCCGAGATTCATGTTTAAATATCTCAAAGTAAAAATGTAAAATCGTTTCGCGATATCGGCCTGCTTATTCGGCAACGAATGTGGGACTCAGATTTTTTCAACAAAATAAAATTACAAATATACGAGCCTGAACCCCCCATTTGATCGGTAACAGGCTTGACGGCGGAATTTTTTTTGTTTTTTTTTTTTTGGGCGCCTCATATTTCTTTATACCTAAAAATGAAATTACCAAATTTTAAAATAAGTCTCCTCCCTTATACTGGCCTTGGCCGATGGCTTTGTGCGCGCATTTTCCTCAACAACAATAAATTGAAATATAATTCTCCCATGATCGGTCTTTGGCCGTATTTTGAGACTCAATAGTTTTTTGAAGAGAATTCAAATTGCAAATTAATGTCCCCTTTTATCGGCCTTTTGGTCGGATTTGATGGGGCGTCGGAATTTTTAAACAACATATACAAAATTGTCTAATATAATTTTTCCCGCTTTATCGGCCTTACGGTCCAGATCTCCTGGGCTCATTTTTAATATAGCAAAATTTAATACAAATATAATTTCTTCCCTTTAAGTCGGCACTTCGGACCGAATTTATTGAGATTATTCACCTTTAAAACAACCACTAATTTTGAGATTTAATTAAAACACCCCTCCTTTATACGGCCATTCCTTCGGGGCGATTTTGGGTCTTACATTTTTAACAAAATTACGATTACAAAGTTATCATAAATTTCCACTCTAAGTTTATCGGTGCCAATATCGGCCCGATTTGGGGATCATTTTTAACACAAATTGGCAAATTTAAAATAAAACATTAAATCCCCTTTTATCGGCCTTACGGCCAATTCATATAGAGGCATCAAAATTTCTCAGCAAAAAAATTAAATTCAAAAATAATTTTCCTCTCTATAATCGGCGCCTCTATCAGGTCGAATATTGGAGCTAAATTTTTCAAAAATAAAAAATTAAAATTCAAAGACTATATCTCCCATTATACCTATCAGGGCGTCTATAATCTCTGTCCGATTCTTTAGGGGAATTATTTTCCCCACGAAATTTAAAACATAAAATTGCATTCTATGATCGGCCTCTCGGTCCGATTTGTGGAGGCTCTTTTTTAGTCAAATATATATAAAACGACAAGTACGTTACCTTTTTTTTTCGGCTTGATCGGAAAAGTTTTGTTGAGAACCACTTATATCTTTTCTTAATGAATAAAATCTTTCGGAAATTCTGTAGATACTCAAAATTTGCCTGAATTCCCCAGTGAAATCATTATCTGCGTGGTGGACTCCGTTATATTAAGAAGAATTATAGATCAGAGTTCAAAAATTTTTCATAAAGGCCATGAGATCGAGTCTGCAAAATGCACCGACTTTCTTAACTTTTATAGTGCATATTACAAATAGCCAAGTATCTCACCAAAATTTTAGAGATTATTATACAAATTACTTTGTGAGCGCTTTATAAAGAAACTGCACAGATACATTCCTTTGTGATTCTTAAGGATTTCTCCTCAAATTTTCTTTTCTGCCTTACGAATTTCTATTGATTGTGCTAAACGATTTAAATGATGAAAAAGTTTTTCAGGCTTTTTTTTTAAATTTTTTTTTTAAAATGGTCTAAAACGTCTTTTCTAGAAACAACCAATTTTCATCGAAATAATTTTTCAGTTGTAAAAAAAAACTCTTCAAAAATTCTTTAAAAAGTGTAATATTACAATTTATTCGAGATATATTTTACCAAAAACTATTAATAACTAAGTATGTGCAACCAAGGCGGTTAATTTTGATAATAAATTATTTTTTGTCCGGATCAAACGTGCATACAACCTTATTCATCTTTTTACGTTTTCTTCTAAATATCGACGTTTGGGAAGCTCCTAATTATATCATATTTACAAAAATTGTGGTCAATTTTATTTCATTAGTGGCGTTGATCTGAAAAATTACCCATGCGGGCATTTGTTTTAAAATAATTAATACTGAAAAATAACAAAAAATCGCAATATATTATTGATCACGTGTAGGCGACCAAATTCGTTTTCATATTTTTTTTTCCCATTTTATATATTATTTCACCTCCAAGAAGTTTCAAGAAGTTCCACCTAGATTAATGAATTTTATATTAATTTTGGTGGAGAACCTACGTGGTTTGCAGATAAAGAGCATTATACCTTTTAAGGACTTGTGTAATGTTGTGAGGATTTCCGTGTGCGAAGATTTTTTTATCTGAAAGTCGAACTCGGTTTGAAAATTGACAAGTTTTTGTTTCATTTTCATTACTTAAGGGGACTATTATACTTTTAGATAAGTAACATATAAATAAATGATTTAATAACCGACTTGGAAAGCATGAAGATTGTTTCACTAGATTATATTTCATCATAAAATTTTTGGTGATGTGTATAGACTACCTTATATATATTTTAGAATTTTGTTTTCGAAATCATTTTTTTTGAAAATTGTTTGTATTTTTGAACAACTAATATGTTGTAATAAGGGTGTCTCACAAAATATTCCCATACACGAAGATACTTATCCGTCTTATTGTAAAGTGGATTGACGGATAACATTTTGCAATATTATTGAAGGGTTTTACGTATTTTAAATTGCGTGTTTAGGACTGCACTTTATCAATAATGTATCGGTTCCTTTCTTGAGAATCAGAATAATTAAATTCTAGTGCATTTGACTTATAAGGTATAGTTGGCGATTATATAACCTCAAAGGTAGCCGTCGCCCACTTTTTCCAATTTTTGTATATATTTATTTTTGTGCTCCCAGTTTGATGTCGTGTGTGCATTCCGGCGCTCTCTTGCGCAAACTCTCGCGAGTGCTCATCATGCTTCGAGCCGACCACTCGGCTTCCTCTTTCTCACAAATACTACGATAAGTCTCTTTTAGGATCCTCATTAAAATACAAAAATTCGCACTTTTTTTTCGCGTGAGATTGAATTCTATATAGACTCAATACTGCTGAAAATGTTTTGTGTTTGGCCCCTCTCCCTTCAACAGCTTAGAACTTTCTAAATTCCAAGGTAGTTCAACACCAATTTCTGGTGTTTCTGGACACCTAGCAGTTATAAAATTGATAAAATTAGTCCTTATGAAATTGTCCTTCCCTGGGGGTGAGTATTTACCACACACACATCCAGCATTTAAGACTCGATCTGAGATACTTTCATTTTCTTTGACGTTGGCTACGAATCGCGTGCCACTATACCGATGATGCTAAAGCGGAACCTGTGTTGACCCACAAATATAATTAACTCTATTCCTCAAAATAAAGTACTTATGTTTAAAACTTTTTAATTTCTTTGACTTTTGCTGGACCTAGAGCTGAGGTGTACCAATCAAATAAGGTTAAAAAGAAGAATTGCTATCTGTCTTCATAAATTTTTTCAATATAGTTTATAATTAATATTATTATTATCTTAATAGATGATATGGTTTCCGCTCAAGAACATGATGTGATTACATAAATCTCCCTACGCTTCAAAACTGGCTTATTTTCTCAATTTTGAATTGTATTTTGAGCCGAAAATTTATTTAGCAGGAGTGGACCTTGAGGCTTTTCAAATTTCTAGCTTCTCCTCTAAAAAAACAATTTTGTACTCTTATATGACTTAAAAAAAAATTTGATCGGTACGATTGTATATTCGAAACTATCGCATCTCTACTTTTTGATCAAGACGTCATCCATTTGAAAGAGCCAGAGCTGGCAAATGAAACATCAACAGGATTCTGACAATATCGATGTGACATGTTGATTTGAAAAATGTCTCAAAGTTAGTGAACCGCCCGATAACAAAGCGAGTCTATTTGCTTGGCAACATCTATCCAGCGTATCATGTCATATTCCATATAATTTTGTACTGTATAATGTTTAATTATCTATATTCCTTTGGTTAGCTTGACGTCTTTAAAAGAAGCTTTGTGCTTCAAGCTCGCAATGAAAAATAATATGTCTTAAAAGTTATTATTTTATTGTGTCTAGTTGCATATATAATTTGACACTTATCTGAAGAATTAATACGCCACGGATCTAAATGCAAATCATAGAAAGGTATCGATCGCTAGCTGTAGGCAGTGCGTCAATTCTTCCGTCAAATAAATTGATTAAGGTGTTTGCCAATAGCCTGTAGACTGGTTCAAAGAATATTTTTTCATTTATTTCACCGTAACCATTCCTCTCCAGAGCCCATTCCTTCGATCCCTCCTCGCGGATCATTATAAGATTCAATAAAAATTTCCTTAGTCCCATTTGTGTGAAAAAATCCTACAATTTCTCTGGACATAGAATGTTTTGACATAAATTGTTGTATGTTTATGAAATCTTAGCTCTTCCAGTTTCTCCGTCAATTAAACTGAGACTCTCAAACGTAACAAAAAAAATTTCTCAATTATTATTCTATATGATCCCTTTGATTTTCTGGATAATTATGGCACAATTTTCACGTTAATTGTTGGTATTGTCATCCCTATACGTTGTGCCAAGAAAAAAGTTAACTTTTTTTCGGAATTTGAAATATTTCTTCTGGAAAACACCATTTAACCCCTAAAAGATTTCTTGATTTTCAATATATGTAAAGTAAAGTTTCTGAAGTGAAAAAACATTTAACATTTAGGTGTTTTAGTGAGTTCACAGCCGCTCCGCCGATGATCATGACGACATGTATCATTTATATATGTTCTCAAATCGTTATATAAGTGAGTTCATAAAATTTGGGAGATTAAAAATGTATTCAACCGAAAGCTGAGATTACTGTGCGATGTATTGTTTGTCTCCAGCGCGCCCACGAAAACACCCTTTATACCGTCGGGTACCCCCTTAAAGCAGTAAATGTGTATACAATCGGGATAGTAGAATGAAAAAACATGAAAATTTAACTTTTCGGCTGATTTTAAGAAAAAAAAATTTTGGGCCCACCGAGATTCGAACCTACCGAAAAAATTATATTCCGGATTGCATTTACGGTTGTCCCGTAATCGTCATGAGAAGGTTGGCTGCCTTTAAAAAAAACTTTTTTTTAGGTGACCACCCTAGTCATGACGATTACAGGAAAACCATAGGCGATATCGACTAACGGTTTTTTGCATTCAACTACCAACTAAAAAAAGTTCAAGCAGTTGATGTGAAAATAATCGTGATATAAGAACGAAAAAACATAAAAATTCAACTTTCCGGCTGATTTTAGGAAAAAAAAATTTGGGCCACCGAGATTCGAACCTACCAAAAAATTACTTTCCGGTGTATATCGGGTGAACCGGATGTCAAATCAACTTAATAAAATTTCTCCACTGAGCTTTTTAGTTGGCAGTTGAATGCAAAAAACTGTTTTTCGATATCGCATATCATATGCGGCATATGGGTTTTCCGTAATCGTCATGACTAGGGTGGAGACACCTAAAAAAAATACCTTTTAAGGAAAATAAAACTAAAAAATTAAATCCACAGGTGGAAATAATTGATATCTCAAAAATTTACGTATTGCATTTAATAACAGCTGCAAGCAATCTATAGCCGATCTGCACTTTACATCTCACCACCTAGTGGCAAACGTTTTCTCATTCTATTTATACTTGACAATTTCAAAATAATTTAACAAAAACAATTACTTTTATACAAAAATAAATCATATTTGATAAAAAATGTCAGTATTTAGCCCGAATACCAAAACTTTTCTAAATGAATCCCAGAGAGTTGATCTAACAAATACAACAAGCAATCTCTTCAAAAATCATCGATGTATATTATGTATGGACGGTGNACTCCAAATTTTGCATTCTGTAATCACGTGCCAAAATTTCCAACTTTTTTTTATAAACAATCGCAAATAAAAAAAAAATTGGGCACCATAAATTCTGATCAAAATATTTTAAGAATAAACTATTATTTTTCTCGAAAAATTTTAATTTTTGAAGAAAAAAATCTCACCACAAAACGCGCAATAAAATTTGGCACAAACTGGTTAATCTGGAAAATTCAACCTACGTAGTCGATTTTGACCCAAAATCGAATGGTGGACACGCTATACATTCAAATTAAAATTTCATAATATAAGCTCTCTACTGGCACTTGTGGTCAATTCTGAATTTTATAACTGTCATTTTCGTTCAAATTGGGGTCGGTTTACATTAGGACATACATTTGATAGTTATTGTAAGGCTATCTAAAAAATTGAATTTTTCAAAATATCAGCTCTCTACTGACTCGTGTGGTCATTTTTGTGAATTTAAATGGTCATTTTCGTTCTAGTTAGGGTCGTTTAAACTAAGCAAATATATTTGGGAGTCAATGTATGGCTACCTTAAAAATTGAAAATTTCAAAATATTAGCTCTCTACTGACTTGCGTGGTCATTTTTGGAAATTTTGGTGGTCATTTTCGATTTAGTTGGGGTCGTTTAACCTTAGGACATACATTTGGTAGTTATTGTAAGGCTATCTAATAAGTTAAAATTTTTATAATATTAGCTCTCTACTGACGCGTGTGGTCATTTTTGGAAATTTTAATGGTCATTTTCGTTCTAGTTGGGGTCGTTTTACCCCAGGGCATACATTTGGTAGTTATTGTAAGACTATCTATAAAGTTGAAATTTTCATAATATTAGCTCTCTACTGACTCGTGTGTTCATTTTTGGAAATTTTAACGGTCATTTTCGTCTTAATTGGGGTCGAATTACCCTGGAACAAAAAATTGGACAACTTTGTGGAGATTCGAATCCCAGTGGCCTAACCCTAAATATACCATTTATCAAGCTCAATATAGATCATTTCCCTGACAAGTACAAACTTCGATATATTTCGTTTTTATTTCCTAGCAGAAATGAACGGTTGATGAAAGTTTTAATAAATATTTTGAGTTTTCTTCGGCAAACTCATAAATAGTCTGTACAGTATTTTTACCGACCATTTTTCCACGACTGAAATTTTTTCGAGTCTATTAATAGGCTTGGAACCTATTATAAAATAGTTGAAAAACAGTGAATGTTAAAATAACCTGAAAGTTTTCAATTTGTTATTAAATTTATTTCACGATTTTTATTTTCGAGATTTTTTTCATAATTTACCAAAACTCAAGATTTTCAAATGACCGGAAATCAACAAAAATGGGTATCAAACGAAAGAGCGTAAATTCTAAGATTTTTGGCTGAAACAATTTTTATTAAAAAAGAGTTTTTTTACTATTTTTTCTAATGTCAAAATTTGAAATTTTGATGATTCTCAAACCAAAAGTTGACGGTGAAACATCTGGGCCGTCTAATACTTTCTGGAGAGGACTTGTAGAAAGCTGTGTACCAAGTTTCAGCTAATTTTGTTACTGTTCAGTCAGTCGTTGAGGTGCTTTAATATCTGATGTAGTTTTTTAAATAATATCCTCTCCAGCAAAAACCGTACTAGGTACAAGAGGATAAATTCATAGATAAGATGCAAGGTAACTTTGGAAGAGAAATCGTTTTATATTATTTGCTTTGGCACCCGAAACTATCTAGTGGAGTATATATTATATCATAGTGGATTTTTTTNTTTTTTTAGCTCTAAAACCGACAAATAACCGTTTTCGGTTATAAGTTATAACAAGTAAACCAGTAGAGCAAAAAGCAAGAAAAAATTTGTTTGGACGTTCAAAGCCCAGAGAAAAAATGTCGGGTTAATTTGCGATATATTTAATTTTCTATTACCTAGCGCCCAAACATCCGATTCTTTTCCATAAGGCACGTTTCGAAATAATTCTGGAGACATATAATAAGGCGTTCCAATAACGGTTGTAGCCAAATCTGAAGCAGAATCCAAAACCCGCGCAATTCCCAGATCTCCTAGTTTAATGATATGTGTCGAAGTCAGGAAAATATTTTGTGTTTTGAGGTCACGATGAAGAATGTTTCGAGCGTGTAGGTACTGAAGGGCCATGCAGATTTGAACGAGCCACTCGACTAATTGCTGCTCGTCTAAAACGTCTTTTACGCCCTTTAGATATCCGCATAAATCACCGCCTTCACAATAAGCCATCACAATCATTAAATTTCCTGAAAATTATTTCTAATTCGAGTACTGGTTTAAATTTTGGCTGATTCAGCCTAAAGGTTCTCTTTCTGAGAAGAATAATGTGCCGATGAGATCGGCAGTGGAATATACGAACATTTTGAAATTCTGCGCCATGATATAACTTTTCAAGCTACGAGTCACTACACAGTCGATTTTTTACCTATAATTTTTACCGGTAAAAACCAGAAATCGAAAAATCAGCTCTGCAGTATCATGTTGTTTTGAAGCTTGTATGCTGACCCAAAACTTCGAAAAGATCGTATAAGCTATTTTCTAGCTATCTATATTTCTACCGATATAATTTGTTTTCTAAAGTTACCCCGCCCTTTGACCTCATGGGATTTTTTAAAGAAAAAGATAATTACTGGATTTGTGCATTCAAAAGCCCAAAGATAACTAGAATGAATTTTCTTGTTCTCTGAACGTACATGTATGTCCGGCCCATTTTTGGCATTCAGTAATATTTTTCGTTAGATATTCTGTAATTTATTAGAAGGCTATAATTTCGCCCCTCAGATATTTCATTTAAAAAAATTGTATTGCTTCAGCATTTTGCTTCAAACATTTTCACTCGAAAAACTTTCAGTTGAAACATGCAGAATTTGAATCATTGCAAGGTGTCAAATTACAAAAAACTCTGACGAAACGTTGTAATATATGCTAAAAATGGTCGTGAAGCACGTTTAGTTTTCTTAAAATTTTCTTCAAATTTTACTATCTGGTGAATTAGCAAATGTTTCTATAGCCAACATGGTTTTAGGCAATTCTTTGGCGTGTATTAGAAGACGAAATTGACACGATTTTTTAGCCAAACTAACCCGTTAAAAATCCCCCAAAAAATATACAATTAAAATACACTTTATCGAAAATTTTAAAATTCAAATAATTTTACCTTCGGCAGTTTGAAAAGAATCATGATAAGCAACTATATTTGGATGTTTTAAAGTTTGTAGTAGTTTAACTTCTAGCTGTGCTGCCTTTCGTTCTTTAAATGTTCCCAGTAATGAAACTGTTTTGATAACATATCGTTTCCCATTTTTCTTTTCCTTTACGAGCGAAACTACCCCGTAAGAGCCTTCTCCAATTTTCTTCAGAGATTCATACTTGTCCATTTATGTCTCATCTAAAAAATATTTTTTTATCGATGAACTTCATCGGATGAAGGTATCTTATTTAAAGAATTGGAAATTGTGTAAAAAAATAGAAAAATATTTTTTTCCAAGTTTACGAAAAAAAAATCCGAATTTTTTATAAACTTTTCGTATTAAAGGGACACGTTTTCACTCTAATCTTCAGTTAACCCTCTCACACATAAAACGCTTGAGATTAGGGATAGACCTAACTTTTTATACAAATTTTTAATTTACATTTTGACTTCATTAACTCCGTAGAATAATGACATTTATAAAGTGACTTTTAACCTACGCAATCATTTCTGGGAAAATGAGAGACGTCAGAACAAAAATTAATGATGGAGGAGATCCAGAATTAAATTTTCTAAATCGTGACTATCTCAGAAATAACCTGCAATTTTCGGTCTTCAATCTACAGCTGTTTTCCGAAAATCAAAATGAAATCAAAAATGGAGTCGATTCAGAAAAAATTTTCCTTAAAATTGAGTACTTCAGAAGTAACCTGCGATTTCTGGTCTCTTATCTATAGGCGTTTATCAAAATGTCTCCGTGTGTGAAGGGGTTAACTGAAAAGTCATGATGTCTTATACACAGTATATATGATAGTAAACTAAACGAAAAAATCCTGCAAAGGTAACAGTGGTATCAAAAGTGTTATTATCATATTTTTCAATTTATTACGAAATTGATAAATATTATATACAAAAATTATTTATCAATATTTATGGTTTCTAAATAAAAATTGTTGACCGATTATAAGGAATCACTAATTTGGTTTAATTTTACAACTAACAAGTATCAACTTTTATCTTCAGTTTACGGAATACTCATAAATAGTTCAATTTAATCTATACAAATTTCGAAAACTTAAGTTTAATACGTAATTTTAGAATATACCGTTTTAAAAAAATTAGAATACTACAACGTATAAATAATATTTTTTTTTGCATTTGTAAAATCTAAATAACTATTTTCCGTTGGTTTTTTGAGACCTAAATGTATAATTATATATTATTTCGATCATAGGTGTTTTTTATTGTAGCACGTTCGCGTCATATTAAAAGCTCATTTGTCTGAATCTTATTCTTTCAAAACCAATTCTAGAGTAACAGTGAAGTCTGTTTAGTAGGACGTGCCCAAATGACTTTGAAAGTACTGTCATACGAAAAGTACTGTACTTCAAAATAATGGTATGGCATGTTACATACGTATCGAACGATGGCGTCTTTGTATAGAAAAGTAAATTAGTACTCTCAAATTCCTTAGGGTGCGTCCTACTAAAGACACTTTACTGCATTTTATCTCTAATGCATGCACAAAATGCATCATTAATATAGTTTTTTCAAGTTTAGAAAAGAAAAATCGTGTACATGTGAGGGTTAAATTACAATAAACAAATTGATAATTTTTATATTTTTTATTTTCAATATACAATATACGCATTTAGATAGGTGAAGGCTCATTATAGTAATCAGGTCCTTTGAATGGAATAAATTTCTTCTGATGTTTCGCCACACCTTCCTGTAAAAGCGAATGTTGTGGCCAAATACCGTATTTCCACATATCCTCATGAGAATTCATTTCTCTGAACCATTTTGGCATTTCTTTTGGATAAAACCCGTCTTCTAACCGCATTTCATACTGTTCTGGGTCCAAAATTTCTTGCTGATTTTGAACATAAAAAGTCCACATTTTTTGAACCTTCAACCAGAAAAAATGCTCTTGAAATTCGGCATCTTCCCGAAGAGCTAATTTGTCGATGTCGTTTTTGTCGTTGAATGCGATTTCAGCAGGTTGTTCGAGCTCTTGAGGATAAAAATTGGCGATATGATGCGTATCCATATCTCCTGGGTAGTTTGATGGAGGTGTAATTCTTAAAATGACGTTGATTTTCGATCAATTTATATCCATCATGATGCCCGAGTAACTTAAATCTTTCATTTGCCTTTTAAAAGAATAGGGAATAAGAGATTTAAGTTACTCGGGCATCATAATCGATATAATTAAAAAAAAATGGTGCGAAAACGACCGAAAGTTTCGGTCTTAAACAGGGTTTTTTAACTATTAAAGTTATATAATATCATCGGCGCAGTGAGAACATATAAAATTCAAAAGTTGAAAATGTTGCTACAGTCGTATTAGAATTTGGAAGGTAGCTTTTTTCAGCTCACCCCACTTTTTGTCCACATCCCATTTGTGTAATAGAACTACTGTAGATAAACTGATTTTTGCATCCAAAACCCAAAAACCGCATAAATATTTTACACCATTTGTTTCGTAAACGGATGGTATCACTGGACTACCAGAATTGAGATATAGAAATGACACTCATGTTTTTTTTGTTATGATATTTATTTAATTTTTTGTCATTTACAGAACATAAATGACACTTCTAAAACGGTCAAATTAAAGAGTTTTTGATTTTTATGGGTGACAAATCACAAAAATACATTTGCAATAAAAATTTCGACGAAAAGTTGTACATAGATGACAGAAAATAGCTTCGAACCTTCGTCGTTTTCCAGGACCGATTTTAAAAATTTTGTAGTTATCTTGTACAGTTGAAAATGGGATGGGGACAAAGGACGGGATGACTGTTTACATTTTTATGAAAATTTCGTTAACAAAAAATGTTGCACCTAAATCTGGAAATGAAAACTCACGTTGATGGAATTTTGTGTTTATCAAGTTCGACTATTTTTCCTTCTCCTGGTTGAGAAACATCGTATAAAGTTGTTAATTTCAAAGTCCGCTCAGGCTCTAAATTACTCATTTATCATACTGTTTCTAATAGACATGTCAGATAAATGGGCGGTGGTAAATTTCACATTGAATTTTGTTTGTTAATTTCAAAATTTTCAAGTTTTCAAAAACGACACTTCTGAACAATCAAGAAATTTTGCGTTTTTATCTATTTTTAGAGTTAAAAAAATCTATGCTAAAGATACCTTCACCGAAATATTTTACCTTTCTTCAGAGTTCTACTTCGATTGTTCCATCTTTTAATTTCTAGTTTGATATTATGCATAGATTGAGTTATCACTTCTTCGGGATCAACATCAAATTTATAATCTTGAGCGTCTTTCCAAGCCGCGTATTTTTCAGTTTTTATAACATTTCTTTCGCGTAATAGTACATACCAAAGCTGAAATTATTAGTAAAATATTAGAATTAATTTATAAACTTACTACTTAAATGGAATTCCTTGCGTAAAAATACACTTATTATAGAAATTTTATGTCACCGAAATTTTGAGCATTTTTTCGTCAGACTGAAGCAAAAAAATTATCAGCTCTGATATTTATTTAGATATTTCATAATTAAATCAATTCCCAAACAAGAGTTTATCTGTTTTTTCTTAAAATCCAGCGCATGGTCATTTTGAAAGAAAATTTGGATTCATGCCCTAGGTTTTAAGAAAAAAAAATAAGCTCTCGTTTGGGAATTGATTTAATCATGCAACATCTAAATAAATATCAAAGCTGATAATTTGTTGTTAACGTCTGACAAGAATATGCTCAAAATATCGGTGGCAGTTATCTAGAATACAAATTTAAAATGTAAGAAGTCCGTTATAGAAAAATACCAGTTTTACGCTTTTTGCTTTGATCGCGATTGAATTCTAAATTTCTCTGATTTTAATAAACATATGATCAGAAAAATTACAAATCTAAGAATTCTAGATTATAATCTAAAAAATATTTAAAAAATACTTCGATCAAATGAAAGAAAATTACTTAAAACCGAAATTTAAAAAAAAGTTAAACAGTCCCAGAAAGTTTCGACCAGAGAAATGTGGGTTATTATATCTGATTTATTTTGAACGGTGATATAATAACGTTCGTTTTAAAATGAGTATTTTTCTATCGAATTTGACAACCAAATCGATATCGAAAATTTTGAAAAAAATTTTTCAGACCAATGAAACCCAAGTTTTTTTTGTACCTCATGAAGCTGTTCATAAGATAAAGGTCTCAACATTTCCGATGTCCAGCTTGTTCCTGTTATCGATGAGAAAAGCGTCATTGAGTCTCCCCATAATCTCGCATCTCTAAAAAAATCCAATAATCCTTTTGCACCAGGAGATGCGGCAGAGTATTCCTTCTTTGTAGTTAAATTTCCTCCTTGCTTTTCTTCATTATATTTTTTTATTTCTTCGTGACCAACGTCAAGTTTTGAGCGAAGTTTTAATTTGATTTTTTCTAGGAGGACAGGTTTATCTTTTGGCATACTTTTAGCTGCATCTTTTCTGGTAGAAACTGCAAGGGTTTGCAGTAAACGAGTCCGAAGCATTCTAAAGGGTTATATTTTTATTTTTATAATTTTAGATAAATTCACCTCCATTTGAAGGGCTAGAAAGACATACATTTTAAAAGGAGTTTTTCAATAAGTTCAAAAATGTTAATCAGCAAAATGCGTAGAGTTGAGCAGCGAATTAATTTTTACAGTGTTATATTTTTTTGAAATTTCAGTCTAGTTTCTATTTTATCAAAAATGACAAAATACACATGGTGTCTCAAGGACTCTTTTATTTTGTCTATCAAATTAAGCGGACAGCGTTGATCCTACAGACCAAACTAAAAACGATGATTAACACTATTTTGGGGGTTTTTCGGCCTTTTAGTGGCCAGAAAATAGGTCAGAAACTTTCATTAGCATCTATAATTGCGGGAAAATGATTTGTTCGATAAATTCAAAATATTGCAAAACATATGTTATAACGATAAACACTTTTCAGAAACAACGGAATGACTTGTTTTCTAACGGGCACCAATTAATTTTTAGGAACCATAATTATTAAGAAATTTCATTTTTATAATTTATACAGTACTTAGGGTGCGCAACGGTCAAAATTCTAAGTTTTAAATTAAAATGATGAGACCAAAACGGGAAAAAATATCTGGACAAAAAACTACGAAGAAATAAAATGAAATATTTTTTTT
>SCLH01000067.1:127106-138605 GCA_004367855.1 Oikopleura vanhoeffeni | reverse complement strand
GTTCTCACTATGCGCATCTGAAAGCTTTGTGAATTCTGCATAAAATGAAAAAATAAAATTAAGTATTCATAGGTATTGACCAAAATCTATAATGTATAGATTAATTTCATAGGGGATTGAAAAATATGATATTAACCCTTCTGATACCACTTCTAACCAGGCGGCTGTACTTTGATGAACTGCAAATTGAATACAAATCGAAAGTCAAATTTTGATGAAAAAAGATTACAATTGTTTAAAATTGAACACATGTACCCGTGTCGTTTACAAGTAGTATTTTACCATTTCAGAAACTTTAAAAAAGACAGAATCCTCAAAATGTTATAGCGGATTTTCAACAAAAATCGGAAAACAATAAAAATGTGGCGTCAGTATCTTGTTATCCTGGGTTTATACCATTTTCAAAAATGAGAAATACTTTTTTTGGGGATATTGTATGTATTCCAAATGATCGATTCTAAATTATTTATTTATGGTCGCTTTATTTCGAATAGGGCCATCTAAGGGGTATCTGTATCAGGAGAACAAGAAACGCTTGGAATTCGCAAGGAAACGTTTTTTCGGTGATTTTGAGCAATCAACCTAGGAGGCTACAAAAAATTTCACCATATATTTTTTCCCAAGGTTTCAGATGCAAAAACTTATTTGTCGCTATCTTTCTAGTTCTCCCGGTCGAAATCACAGTGGCCCCATTCAAAAAGCGACCTAATTGTCGGTTCGGACCAAAAAATTATGAAATTCATCTGTACTGGTTTTCTTCGCAGCTTTTCACGCAGGAGAGCCATTCTGGGGCGCAAAAATGGGGAACTTTTGATAAAAGCGTGCGTAGAGTCTGAAATTTTATTTTCGAAAAAGTTTAATAAGGAAAGGTGAGATTTTTCCAAATTGTCCTTAGAGGGACGGACCAAAATTAAACACTGTAGGTTTTGACCATATTTTCCCCAAATTGTCTTTATAGAGCGTGTCCTTATACTAGTAGACGCACATTACAGTAGATTTTCGCCAAAATTTCGTAAAAAATATGATTTATCGTTAACGTAAATTCGACACATAAAATTAGAATTATAAAATAAAATATAAAAGACGTTTCGCGTTTTATTGCATCATCACTGATTCATCAGTATGTTTTAGACTAACAGTTTAGAAAATACAACGGAGTTTTTATAATGAAAATTTAGCTCGGATGAAGTGATAACAATAAGTAGATTTTTGAAAAATTAGAATTATCAGTGAGCCAGTAATTACAAATTAATTTGAGGATTTTTGTTATGAACAGCAATTTTAAAAATAATGAAATGATCAAAAACGCATGGGAAAAAGATATGAATCTGTAGTTATTCCATTCAATTTATGCGCAATATTTCTCTGAAGCTCAAAATAATACAGCATGTGAAGTGTCCCATTTTTGCTTGCGAGTTTTTTGCATCCGAGTTTTTTGTCCATGAGAATTTAAATTTGGTAAACACCTTCATCTTTGTACATTCAAACGCTTTGATTGCCGGAAGTGAGCTTCAGCAAAAACTAAGATCGCAAACAAAAATGTGACATGATGTAAAAACAATAATTTTATTTTCCGAAAATAATGAAGTGGTCAGAAAATGATGTTTTAAAACACTCATTCAGATCACTAACGTCGACTTTCAGCATATAAAACTCCATTTATCTGATTTTTCAGAAGTAGGGTCGTTGTCACAAAAGAGTATGCAGCATACTGTATGCTACTTTTTGAAAAATTTTTGGTCATTTCGTAAGAATGTCACACTCTAATTTTTATCTTAAAAAATTTCTCTATCAAACTCCAGCTCACCGTCTCCAATTTAAATAAAAAAACGGTATTTTTACCGGTAAAATTCGGATTTTTGAAAAAATTATATTTCCATTCTGAATTCTGCTCAAGATTTTTTCCCTTTTTTTGATAGCATCCGTTCAAAAGTTACAAATTTGCAAACTCCTAGGTGGTTTTTTTTTAAGTAAAATGCAGGTGTTCTGGCTCCCGAATGGTCAAACTATTTTTAAAACCCAAAGCAAATTGTCTGATTAATGAATTTATTATTAACTCTTGAAAATGGAATTAACCGAAACGTCGAAAAGACAATTAACCCTCCGGGGCATATACCGTATATGATATACGGTATATCGATTACGGGGGCTCCTGGTCCTTTTTTACTAGATTTTTGAGCACAATTTTTATTTAATTCAGCTTTTGGCTAACGACCATCGATTGAATCGCGAGATAGCTTAAACAAGCACAAATATCTGGTAAATAATTGAATTTAAAAAATTGGTCAAATCGACGATTGTTACCAATTTTTTAAGAAAAACTAGTAATTTAAACAATTTCAGTAATCTTAGAAAAGATAAAACAAATTGATCGATGACTAATTTTTTTATTTTATTTTTCACAAGATATTTGTGCTCAGTTTGAAGCTATCTAGATTTTTATCGGATGAGTTGTTTTAAAAGCCGATTAAATAAAAAAAAGTGCTTAAAAACTAGTAAAAAGGACCAGGAGCCCCGTAATTGATATGATATACCCTTTTGAAAGGTAAAGTGACTTTACTAAAGTCACTTTAAATCAGCAAAAATGATGGAAAAATGATTTAAAAAAGCTCTCTTCCAATACATTTTAAAACTCAACAATGTGAATCTGAAATATCACCCAAATTTCTGAAAAAAAGTTCAAACTTTTATGACGAGTTGATTGGAGGCCATTTTTTTTTGATTCCAACAGATAAAGTCAATCAAGACAAAAGTTTACAAAGTACTTGCGCAGTTATGGAGATCAACATACATTTCCTGGAGCCTACCATGACGTAGTACACGTGGTTTAAAATAACCTTGCTTTTCAAACGTTTTTTTTTAGAATTAAACATAAAATTCTAGAATATAATACATGTATATTTTTCTAGAAAATTTCTAGAATATAATACATGTATATTTTTTTCAAAAGTTTAACGCTTGAACTTGATCATACAGGAAAATTGAAGGTTGATACTATAAGAGTTTTCTGTAAACAACGCTAAAAAAAAGGGAAAACATTTTTTCGTCAAAATAGTCTTTTCGAAATTCATATGAAAGTCTTATAACTAAATTAAACTGAAACGTAATTCGATTTTCCTATGATTTTTTAGACTTTCAAATTGAAAAAAATATTTTGACGAAACAATGTATTCCCAAAAAAAAGCCCTTCTGAAAGGGTATTATGCCTTGGTGGAACTTTTTTTTATATGCTTCGGAGGGTTAAGGTATTGAAAAAAATATGCTAAAGTTTCTCTTGTCCACCTACGCGTTCGCGCTATTATGTAACGGTAGGTGGTTTAGAATTTATATCAAAACAGTAATCTGAATTTGAAAAATTTTCGATCGTGTGAAAATTTTAATTTTAGTCTTTATCCCTAATTGGCCAGTTTTATTTCATTTCTAGATTTCGATTGTTTTGATTGGACCGAATAGTTGTCCAATAAGAACAAATTTGTAAACAGAGATCATTTCACCCCGCATCATGTGACAAAAACAAACTTTGAATAATTTTTAATGTTTTTAAAAGAGAGAATTTGAAAGAAAATGATAGAAAATTGAGGCATCATCCAAATCGGTCCGATCCGATAAGTTTTTATCCATTTTTAGATGTCTAAATCATATTTTGAAAAAAAAAAATTTCATAAAAAGTTCAGCTGAAGTCTCATCAGATAAATCATATCATTAATTGAACAACTTTGGTAAAAATTATACATCTTGAATTTTACCTTGGATAAATAATCATTATATAAAAAGTGAGCAAAATAGTCTCGCCGGTTGAAAAATCATTCCAAATATATTTGTAAATTTTGTGATTGAATTTTTTTAGAAACCGCGTTCTAGAATTATTTCCAAATTTAATGACCGGATTTTACCGGCTAAAACCTATATAAACGATTTTTCTATAAACTAATAATTTTATCTTTTTGCTCTAAATATGCTTAGGCGAATGCGCTGAAAAATATTGTTATAAAAATTCTCTAACCGAAATGTTTTTTTTTCAAATTTACTTTTCAATATCAGGCTCATAAAAAGCGCTGTGAAATTCTAACAATTATGACTGAAACGGTATCGTTGATAAAAAAACTATCTATATTTTTCGTCCACTTTTTCATGAGCATCGTACCGGCGACACCCAAAATAATATTTTTTTCTACGCTCAGTGAAATTTAAAGAATTTTTAAATTACACTTGTGAAGTTTTTACAAATAAAAATCTTTTAAATTTTCAATGAGAATTTATTTCATTCAAAACGAACCCATTTCAGTTTGAAAAGAATGCGTGGGAAATTTTAAATGGTGATTTTCTAGATTTCAACTGTTACTTCTTGTCTAGACTATAGTAGTATAGTACGGATTATTGCAGTTTTTTTTTAAGTATGAAACCATATTTCTGTCAGAAAAGTGCCTTTCAATAAGAACCTTATTCGTGTAATGAAAAATTCTTATGTTCCTAAAGTTAATGTGGTTGTAGGTGTGAAATTTTGGAAAATTGCAAGTGATTTCAAATTGATACTACTTGTGGTGTGACAACATTGATATCGTCCTAATAAAAACAGGGGATTAACAGCTCCTGACGGTCCAATTTCTCGAATTAGAATATTTCACCTCTTGTTCACCCAGTTTTTAAATAGGATCTTTTATCTACCAAAGCATAATTTTGTTCAAAAATGAAAATTCTGGTACTAAATTTTAGCTTGATAAATTTCATAGAACATACAGTGCCCGATATGAAAATGGCCGCGAGAGGAACAAATTTCATTTACCCCCGAAATTATCAATGTTTAAATAATTAAATTTGACCAATAGCGGCGAAGCTTGAACGGCCTTACCACGGTTTAATATGAAAAATATTACGCAAGAGGTGTTTTTGAAATGAAAGTGAGAATCTGATTTGTTAGACCAAACTCGTTTGACGCGATGAGTTTTCTGATTTTACAAATCGGGCACTGTACTTTACCAAAAGTATCTTTACCGACTACTCTCTTTTTCATGAATTATTATTATTTATAAGTTAATAATTTCTATAAAATAATACCCACATTTTCAATCTTTGATTTCTTCAAAACACAAATTCGCTGCAATTTATTTCGGCCAGATTTTTTTCAGCGCAATAAGGTCAGTGATTAAGGGGGTAGCGGTCGCAAACTGGAATTTTGTACTCCACTTTACCAGAATACTAAACTGCTTCGAAACGTTTGAGAATGGCCATTGTGTAAATCTATCCTTAATCTACAAAAATTAATCAGAGTAATTTTTGGCAGACCCTGGTGACCACCATGCAGCGAATTCTAGAACACATAATCAAAATTCAAAATCTATTTTTTTTATTGATAAGTTATTGCTTTTGAGTGTTCCTGAATTTAGTGCTGTTTTTACACCCCAAAGTACCCTCAAAAGAGTGCGACCGCTACCCCTTAATGTGCAAAGTTTTATCTCAACATGCTTGACAGATTTTTAAAATTTCGTGGTTGTTCTTCAAAACAATTTTCTATACTATAGAGTCTACGAAACCAACTTTTAAATTGCTTTTTCATAAAAGTTGGTGTATAGAAATAAAACCAATTCATACTGTCTATCAAACGGTGGCTATATTTTTCGCTAGCCAAAATTTTTCATGCCAAATTTAGCAGTTTGCAAAAATTCAAATAAGAAAATTTCATGAAAACTACCTTTTAACCAAACAAAAATTATTTGGTATGCGAAAAATACCATCACCGATCTAACTTCAATTCGGACGCCAAATTAATTTTTAAATTGGTTTAGATATTAACCATGTTAGGATCCAGCGCCGTCGTCGTAAACCAAGTCAGATGTTCTTCTGGTAAATTGAAGGCTCTTAAAGAGCGACTTCGATCGATTAGAAATATCGAAAAAATTACCAAGACCATGAAAATGATCTCATCTGCCAAGTTCGCCAAGGTACGGAATATTCTTTTCAGGGATGAAACATGAAAAAACTGAGCAAATTGTGATAAAAATTAAAGGGTATCTTCAGCAATGATTTGTTATAATTTCATGTTTGCATTAAAACGCAAAAAAATTCTCCGTCTACAATTTTTTTCTACCTGTAATCTTTTTTTATTTTATTTTAAATTTCAAAACTAAATTTTTTTTGAAAAACTACAAGGAACTTTTTTCGCTTCGGTGTGGTTTTTTTTCAGAGCAACCCGCAATCGGAGGGAATGTTCTCGAAAACGGTAAATACGATTCAAAAAATTCCAATTGTATCCCAGAGCCAATGAGTTGATACGCATGATAGACTGTGTCTCTCACCGATCGACTGACCGGTTAACTGGTAATCAGCTAAAAAAAGACGGAATTTTGGGAAAGTACACCTAAAAAGCTGGTATAAATTGGAGCGAGTTAATGAGTTGATACACATGATAGACGTTGTTTCTCACTGATCCGATGACCCGTTAACCAGTAATCAGCAAAAATACCGATTGCTACTTCCTTTTGAGTTGCTCTGAAGAAAAACCACGCCTTTGCAATTTAAAATTTATTTTTGCGCTTTTGATTATGCAAAAACATTCTCACGATAAAGATACCGCTTCATAAATATATGTAGTCAAAATCTTGAATGAAATTTTGAAAAATAATCTTAATATTTGGGATTATCACCAAATTTACTTGTAATTGGCAAGCTTTAGATGTTATGAAATTCAATATATACTATACTGTGCATTAAAAAATCAAATCTTATTAATTTTTTTGGAAAAAATTTTGACAGAATTCGCCAGTTTCTTCAAAAAAATATTTGGGAGAAAAAAAATTTTTTTTTGGAGTTTTTCATGCAATTTTAAAATTACCAAAACTAATTTCGATTCGAAATAAAGCGCCGCGCAAAAAGTCAAACTTTTCAAAAAAATTATTTATTTTTTAGTCCTCCAAGAACATTGGACCAGCCCGAGCTTTTGGTCATGGAGCACAATCCATCAATATCGTAAGTTTTATTGTTTCAAAAAACCTGATTTCATAAATTTTTTTCTGTTTATTGTCAAATATGTCTGTAAAGACTGCCTTTATATGGATAAAGCGACTGAAATTCTGAGATTTTAGGCCATTTCCGAGAAGTGGGTGCATATGTATGGACAAAACGGCACCCTTAAAAATGTATAAAAGTAAATTTTTCAAAGATTATTTTAGTTGTCCAAAACCCTAATATTCTAGCGTATATTAATATTTTGATGTTTTTGTTGACCTATTTTACCTGGAATTTAACGCTGATGATGTTCGAAACACCTATTTTTTGGAAAAATGGAAATCCTCAGAAAATTATAAAAAAATGTCTTATAACGGGAAAATTGGCTTGCTCGATGAGAAAAGGAATTTTCGGTTTTTACCACTGTTTGACCGTTTAATAAATATTTCCAATCACAAAAAATGAAATAAACCCAGTTGACCGAATACTACCATACTTTTTTGAAAGGTGCAAGGTTAAGTTTAGCGCTATTTTTCGAGCATTTATGTCGAAAATTTTACTAAATCGACAAGACGACATGTTTTCACATGGACAAAACGACAAAAATTTGCTTGTCTTTATAACATATGTCTATAGACATATTTGACGGTACCATAAAAACGATAATTTTATGATTTTTTAGCCAGTTCAAGGATCTGAACGAGAATTGTTTGTTGCTCTTACTTCTGATCGAGGTCTTTGCGGTGCCTTCCATACCAATATCTGCAGAGAACTCGAAGTGGATATGGCTGCATCCAATGCTGCTGAAATGAAAATTGTCACCATCGGTGACAAAGCTAAACAATACTTCCAATCTAAGGTAACTATTTTATACCAAATTATTAATTTTGAAGCGCGCAGCCCTTCAAAATATTTTTTTTTGAGATAAAATATTATATTTGTGACCTACGCTAGACCAGATTTTGTGTCTTGAGAGTTTAAAAATCTTATACGAGTCGCGTCTCCATACATTTCACCACTGGCAAGTTTAGTGTCGCAAATGGTTTAATTATACAAATAAAAGACGAGTTAACTACACTCCCCTATATGTTTATAGATCAAAAGTGGTGTCATTAGATTAACCTACAAATTAATGAGAATTAAGAAAACGCGTCGGTTGAAAATGTCCTAACTGCCCATTTTCCTTTTATGGGACCGTACATAAAAAGGTCTCAAATTAAAAATTCAGACAAATCTACTTAAGTTTTCTCGTGCAATTTAGAAATCAAATTTTTGTTAAATGCAAAAATTAAAAAAAATGCACGTAAACCAGCCTCATAACTTATGGCCCATAAGTATTAAAGCTTTTCAATATAATTTAGCCTTTTCCGCACTTTATATGTATAATAATTGTAATTATTTAGAACCCTGCAGCCCTTCTTTTGGAATTCAAAGAACACGGAAGAAACGAGCCAACTTTTGAAGACGCTTCATTTATGGTCCAACAGATCCAGGCCACCGGATGGGAATTCGAATCTGGAGCCATCAAGTTTAACCGGTAAGAATTATCGGTCTTAAAATTAATTTCTGTAAGGAGGTAGTGACTGGTAAAGAAGGTACTATTTAGTAGATTTTTTTTTATATGTAAACTACTGTAATTTTTTCGGTTATCAAGGTCGACTGGTCATCAGCAGAAAACACTGGTTCAACAATCTTTTTTTGCTTCAACGTTTCAAGCATTGAAAAAAATCTAAAATAGTTTTTTTAATTTTTTCGAATTGTTTTTTTCTGTTGTAAAAAATTATCAAGTGAAAAAAACGGACCCAATGCTTTCTGCTGACTAACGGTAGAAATTGAAAACAGAAACTAAAATCAGCGGTTAATATTTTTCAGCTATCATAGAACGTTTCTCTTTACCTGATATAGTTTTTGTTGATCAGGGGGGTTGACCTCAGAAAAACTACCCTAGGTTCCTTAAATTTATCAAAAATGTTTTTTATCAATGAAATAGCAAGATCAATCAAGCAGAATTAAGTCAGCTTTGATTTGGGTGAAAATATTCTCCCTAGAGTACAATTGTGATTTCGACTGGGAGAACTAGACAAGATAGCGAAAAATAGTTTTGTGCATGTGAAACCTTGGAAAAAAATATGCGGTAGAAAATGTGTTTGGCAGCCTAGGTTGACCACTTGACCGGAAATCAGTCATCGAAATTGCTCAAAATTATCGAAAAAAACGATTTCTGCGAATTACCGGTGAACCGGTAATCACCGGAAAAAAAAGAAAAATGTTCACCACTACAAATTCGGTTAAGATTCAGATGCAAAAAAAGTTTGTCGCTATCTAGTCTGGTTCTCTCAGAACAGATACCCCTTAAAGTGTACTACCTAAAAAAACGACCTAAACAAAATTTAAGGTTAAATTTTCGCTGGCAAAAAAACCGTTTCTTGATAGCTATTACGGTTTTTGATGGAGAAAGGGGACCGCTTTTAAAAAAGTTACCCTAGCTACTGTACATCTATTTCAAGAATATTTTCATGCTGATTGCCACCAGAAACCTTGTAAAAACTGAAATTGACTCAATATTTTTAGATTCGTCTCTGCCATGAAAACCATCCCAACCAGTGCTACACTTCACTCTTTCGAATCTTTGTCTGGTGGTGATTTGACTCTTTACGATTCCGTCGATGATGCCGTTCTCCGTGATTATTCTGTGAGTATTAATCCGAGATAAAAAGGGTGACATTTTTGAGTGAAGTATTAAAAAAAATCTCAATATTCAATTTACTTGTTCAATAAAAATAATTAAGCAAAATTTTAACTCTGTGGCTCCTTTAGGGGTGGCTCCTTTAAAAAAAATGTTGACTTCACTGATTTAAGTTAAATCATACAACAAGATTTTGACCGGAAATTTTTGAACCAAAAAAATGATTTTCTGCAATTTTTTAGATTTCACTCAAAGATGATAAAAAATTTTGAGCTTTTTACGGTGGTAATAAACTTTTGAAATACCGTGGTTAAAACCTCGAATTGCTCTGGTACTTTACTGCTATGTAAAAAAAAATGCAAAAAATCCTCTTTGTTGATTGAAAATGCGAAAAGCGCCTTTCATAACATGACGCTTGCACAGAAAAGCGCAGCAGCGATAATTTTCGATATTACACCAGTGGGTCAAATTACAAAATGATAAAAATCGAGTTATTATCATTAAATGACAAAAAATTCAAATAAACGAACATTCTAGGAATTTCAAATGACTGCATTAATCTTCGCTTTAATGAAGGAAAACTACGTTTCCGAACAAGGAGCCCGTATGATTTCTATGGAAGGTGCTTCCAAGAATGCCGGAGAAATGATCAGCAAACTTGCTCTCCAATTTAACCGAATGAGACAGGCTGTAAGTTTTACGATCTATTATTTGACAACTTGCAAAAATTATCGTTTTTCAAATACGAAAAAAAATATTTTATTCGAGCAGAAATTCTTTGAAAATTTGACAATACATGTAATCTCAAAAGGAGGGGATGGATTTGATATCCCTATGGGCATATATGGCAAGACAGAACAAAAAACATTTTACGAGCAGTTGATTTTTTAAAATCGCACATATCTTGGAAAGACACTCGTCCAGTGAAATTATTTTAAGAATTTTTGAAAATTTTACATTATTGTTTTTATTTTGTATTAAAACTAGGCTGTCACCTAAGTCGACCAAAAAGGAACCATAAACATATGAGAAAAATAAAGATAGCCTTCATTGATAATTTTGGATTTTAATTAAAAAAAAAATTTCTAGAAAATTTTCAAAACCGGAAATTGTTTTTAAACATTGAAAAATCTTCAAAAAATCCTGTTTCTGCTCTGTCTCGTCATATATTCTCAGATTCAACCATAGCGATAGGGATATCAATACGTTTCCCCCGCTTTGGAGTCTATGGATTGTCAAATTTTCAGAGGTCCGTTTTACAAAATTTGCTGAAAGTAAACCTACGTAAAATGTTTTTTGAACGCCATAATATCTAGTCGGAATTATTTTTATCGAATTTAATAATTGGAAACAATTAATATGCATTGGCCCTATGAGAGTCAGCCGGTCGACGATCGTCACATTTTGCGGTTTTTCGCGGTGTGTTCGAGTCCAAGTTTAGCGGTGTTAGGTTAATGCGAAACTGATTCTATCCGTGAGAGTTGGTTTAGATCGGACCTTCTGGTCAAATACGGTATCTAAACCATAGTATTGGATTGAACAATCTATTTTTAATTAAACTCAGATAATGGCGATCAAAGAGTATTTTGTTATCGTAGCTAAATTAAACATCACACACTTCCTTGTTTTCCCGCAAAAGAGGTGTCATTATATTCGCGTAGGCGGCCAACGTTAAATATTAGCATTGCCTTGGCCCATAAACTGGCTGGTCGAGCAAAATAAATATAGGGGAAGTGCCAAGTTTACGCACACTGAATTATGATCAATAATTTATATTTGATATCAAAACCTCAAGTTTAAATAGAAATTTGAAAACAGCATAGTTTGACCACCAGATGGCAAAAACAATTTTATCAAAAAATCGTATTTTT
>SCLH01000067.1:101729-117347 GCA_004367855.1 Oikopleura vanhoeffeni | reverse complement strand
GCGTTTAAATATCAAAAAATCTCCTAACTTTGATAAGAAAAGTAGCCTATAACACCCGAAATTTAATTGAGATTTTTTGAATATAATAAAATTTTTATAAATTGCGTGCCAAATGGCACAAACCGGTGTCACAAGCAAGTGTTGTAAATTTCATTAGTAGTTCAGAAACCATATTCGATTGACCCTTCTATCGGTTGAAATACAGAAATTCAATAGATACCAGAAAATAACACAACTGATTCGGTCTGATTTTTCAAGAAAAATTCAAAAAAGCATTAAAAAAAATTTTTGGACTTGATTTGCAAAAAATTTTCATAATATTTCTAAGAAAAGTCGACAAAAAATGACAAATGAACATGTTATGATTTTAAACAGCAGTCAGAAAATATGTTAACATGCATGAAAAAAGTTAAAGTGTTTTTTTTTTCGTTTTTATTCAAAGATTTCGAAAAAAACAAAAAAAATTTTGGGTGAAAAATGCGTGAAATTTTAATAATGTTTTAAATTTTTTTGAAAATTTTACGAATTCAAAAATAAAAGTTCGAACTCAAATCTTTCCAAAAATAGAAAAAAAAATATTTCAACGAGCTGATACACATTTATTTTCGTTCAGCTAACGATAATAAGGANTTTTTTTGTTTTTTTATTTTTTATTTTATTTTTTATTTTTTTTTTTTATTTTTTATTTATTTTTATTTATTTTTATTTTTATTTTTATTTTTTTTTTTTTATTTTTTTTTTTTTTTTTTTGTTATTTAATATGTTATTTTATGTTTTTTTTTTATCTTTTTATTTTATTATAATTTTTATTTTTTTTTTTTTTTTTTTATTATTTTTTTTTTATGTTTTTTTTTTGCCGTAGTGTAAATAAAAAACCAAATCTCATGTAAAAATGAATGAGAAGTGAGCTTTTTTAGTGCTATTTGGGAGGCCTACTAACACCATTTTCTGAGCATAGGTTGAATGATCTGATGAACTGAGTGGTACTGCCAAAATCTTGAAAAGTTATTTAAAATTAAAAAAAAACATTGGATATTTTTAATATCTAAATTACTCAGAAACTTCACTCGAAAACTTCAAAATAACAGCGTTATTCTCGACGCCCACTCCTTTGAGAGAGTAAAGCCTCGCAAATACTGGTTTTATTTATAGGTGCGCGTTATGTTTATATAACTTACAAAACTTTCTCGCAAATCAGCGTATTTCACATTCAAAATTTCGACATATATTAACCATATCCCTTTAGGAGGAAGGTTGTTATATTTTCTATGTTTGGTCTATTAAATTATGTACGTTAAGTAATACGAATGTACTAGATCAAACAAAAAACAACAACCTTCCTCTCAAAGGGATATTGAATCTGCAACCCGTGTGTGGTCGGCAAGCCAGATGAAAATGATGATAAATGCGTGTTATGATTGGCTGTGGTGAATTTCGTTTGCTTAGGTTTCAACTAATCAGCGGTCTAAGATTCCAACTAAAAACAATCAATATGCTCAGAACTGGGAGATTAGTATCAGCAAAAGAAAATTGAACCGGAGACAATCAGCAATCATTGATTGTTCGGAAACTTTTTTGGGGCAAATAATAAACCATATTATTAAGATGAAAAAAGTATCTGACGATGATTTGAAATAAATCGAAAGCTTATATAAATGACATTTATTAAATGTAGTTTTACTACAGGTTGTATTTTATATTTCGAAGGCGCTTTGCCTTCTAACTGACTTTTACGTTTTTTTTACTTAAATATCAATAGGATTATTCAGTTAGGCGGCAAAGCGCCTCAAAATCTAAAATACAACCTTTATAAAAAATGCATATTATAAAGAATTACTTAAAACTGAATTTGTGATCATCACGTAATTGAAATATAGCGATTTTTCGTATTTTCAGTACATATAATTATGTATATAATTATGTACATATAATTATGTAAACAAATGCCGAATCAGGAGTTTAATCGGATAAAATGCGTTTTTTCGCGATAAAATTATCATTTTTTAGAAAAATTTTTGTTTGAAATTTTTTTTGTCAAGAAACGCGTCATAAAATTTAGCAGAAAACTGTTTTTTTTGAAAACTTGAACCTGCATGGTCAAACATTTTGTATACGAAATAGCCGATGATAAAGATGACTGAAAAAAGTTCAACTTGCAGTTATATTTGACATTGATATTAATTCAAAGTTTATCGGTAATTAACAAAAAAAATTTAATTTTGACGGTAATTGATTCAATTTCAATGTTAATTAAATCGATGAATTAAATTAATAAGTTGAAAAGTATTTTGTACACAACATTAATTAATTATTATGGTCGAGATGAAATCCGAAGTTAATTTTTATTATTTGTTAATTTATTATTTTATTATTTTTTTTGATTAAAAAGTCTAATTGTCTGTATTATTACTTGCCACTACATTCTCCCTGATCTGAAGTTCAAACTTCAGACAACCCCTTACCAACCCTTCATCATAGTACCTGGCTTGGTTGAGATAGAGTGTTAAATATGTTGAAAACTGTTTTTTATGCATATTCTGATGATAGTTTCCCAAAAATAAGACATTTCCGTTCTTTGATGGAAGTATTTGAATCGCTTCTAAGAAAATTTACGGCATATGTTGGAATAATCTACCGGGTTATCTACTGTAGTTTTCAAAAGAAAGTTTTTTTGCAATATCTTTTTGCAAGCAAAATTTTCAATGCAGATTATTTCCAACTGATTGCCTTGGTACAATTCGTACCGTACAAATTGTACCCTCAAGGAAATATAATATCTTTCAAAAAATGCTCATGAAATGTTTGGCACTTCGAATTCTACGATGGAAATTAAACGCTGATTTACTTTCTTGACGACTAAATAGACTGAAAAATTAAATAAAAGATATTGAAATAAATACCACACTTAACTCCTTGACCAATTGGCCACCGTTTTAAAAAGAATAACCATGTTCTGTCAAAACCATTGAATGTTCCATGTGTCTCTTTTCGTCCATAATTATTTCTTGGGTTACAAAGCTTTTGATGATAAATCGTGAATTTAAAATTGATTTTTATTCCTCTACGTCCAGTATTACAAAAATTTTAATTTTGAAGCAAAGGCTGAAAAGTTTAAGAAGCCTGATAGCCGCCCATAAACGTTAATCAAAAATTATTTGAATCATAATCGTCCAAAGCTTATGCTTACAGGGTAAAATCATTTTGATCGATTAACAATATTACTTATCAGATATTATCGTATTACTTATCAGAAAAGGATTGAATTGAAAAACTGATTTTGTAGTTTTGAGTGCACACAATATCAACTTTTGCGTATCTGCCGACAACCGTATAAAGGATATTTGAATTACCGTATTTTTAACGAAAACTGTTCAGATAAAAGGGCATTATTTAAAATAAGAGCTCATTATTTGTACAAACTATTTGGAAAATCTTTAATTAAGTGTTCTCAGTCAGACTGGAAGTGAACTTTCTAACGTTGAGAAGAAATATATTTTTTACTCAGATTGGTTTGTAATAATATGCGCCCTCCCTTAATATTTTCTGGTGCTTATTTCACAGTGCCGATAAATTTTTCTGTCGAAAGTCGCCTTTATTAACCTAAGTTCTTGTTCGTTGGACATACCCAGGTTTGAGTACTTTTTTAATTTTCGTGCTGATTTAACAAGCTTAATACTCCGTATATAGACATGGTTAAATTGGAACCGAGAATAATATTTCATAGTGTACTTGGCAAAGATTTCGAATTTAAGGGGTGGATGTCGGTTTTTTTATAGCCCTTATAGAATTCAAATTTATGATATATTAATATCGGTTATGACTAAAGTTGACCCAAGGAATCTCATGGTGGCAATTATTTTTTCAAAACAATCTAGAACAAAATCTAGAATTTAAAATTCGAATATTTTTTTGCTTTAACCGCATAAAACCGGTATTTCCACCATGATCTGAACATTTTTAATTGGTGAATATGAACCCATCGAAAACGATGCATGACATTAAAATATCGTAAATGTCTTAATCGAATTCTAGAATTTTAAATTATTTTTAAGCAAAATGTTAAACCTAATTATCGAATTTGACGCTGATTGGTTAAAAATTTTGATGAGCTGTAAGCCACTTTTTGATCAGTGAAATCTCAGCTTTCATTTGGTGGTACTTTTGTTCGATCAGACGAACTTTTTTTCCGGACTTTTTCATTTCCGGTTTACTTATAGTCATATTTTTTTCTAGAATTCTAGGTGAAATTCAAAAATCCCAAAACCAATCATATTGACGACAGTATATTTTCTATTACCTTAGTCGAAAAACCGGCTTTCTTCTGAACATTGGTCTAAAAGAAGATGAGTTTGAAGTCGAAAAATTTGCAAAAAATGGCGTTCAAAAGTGATTCTAGAAAATTCAAGAGCGAAATTTCAAAAAATAACTCCAACATATTAGTAACCTCAGTCTTCCCGTACTCTGTGTAAATTTCAGACGCTTTGTATGTGGGGTCTAAAAGAAGATAGATTTAAAAAAACGTTTAGTGCTCTAGAATAGACCTCACCACCAGGTGGTGTGATGTACCAAGATTGACTTTGAGATGTGTAATCGTTAGACGAAGGCTAGATCTACAAACAAGTATCCTCAGAATTTTCACAACTAACCTAGATTTGTTCTGAGGCGTGATTGAAAAGGTACCAAAAAGCGACACCCACCCCTTAAGTCCATTCTCATAACAAGGGTTTGCCTATTTTCGATCCAATTTATTGATAAATAAATTTTATTTCGGTTACTGCTACTAGCAGTCTGCTAGTTCTTCAGAGTGTAATACACTGTTGGAAAAATCAAAAATGATCTTCGTTAAATTTCTTACAAATGGCTATCTTGATTTTGGCTCGTCTAAAAATGCTTACTCAAGAAGGTGGGTCGTCTTCCGTTTATGCGGTTATTAGCAAAGTTTATCATTTAATTACATCAAATCAATGTTTAATCTTTTTGGTGCAATTTTTCTTCCTTATTTCCCTTTCATGTTCATATCCCTTTATCACCTTTTTGGTTAGAACGTAGCCGGTTAAGATGTGCGGACGAGGGTATACGGGTAGATGGATAGTGACAGGCCTGAGGTAGGGATGGAATCCATCGTTTACATCCCGACCGTATCGTTCTATCCTTTGATCGCCCATCCCTTTAGGCTGGTTTTTTCAGTTTAGAAGAATTTTTTCGTCTTAGGCGTAAAATCACACGTTAAAAGGAGTAGTGGCTACGCATTCTAACAAAAAGGTGATAAAGGGATATATTGAATTTTTGCACTTTTGTTTCGATTTTCAGCCAATCATGTCAAAATTTGAAAAAACAATTCGAAAATCTTATTTCTTCTTATTATATCCTTCATATTCCGACAGTGATCTTACGGAGAGTCTGCAGAATGGAACAAAAAGGTCCCTCATGTCATAGGACGATAGCTGAACAACTCCGGCATTGTTTGCCCGCTAGTTTTCTTAATAGCTCGCGGGCATCAAATTTTAAGAACAAGAAAATTGTTTTTGCCCGCGAGTTTTGTCAAAACAAGTGTTTTTTTGATGAAACTCGCAGGCATGCATAATTGTTCGTTTTCCCGCGAGTAATGTCTAGGTACAATTCCTGGGATTTCTTGAGCCAAATTTGCCCCTCGAGTATCAAAACTCGCGGGGTAGGTAATTTCGGGTTCAGAAAACTTTTTTGTATTAGAATTTTTTTTGAGATTTTCTCCTAGTGGTCAAAACCGCAATTAAAATTTAAGGTCAACATTTGTTAATTCGCAGATTGAAGGGAACCCACTATGACGGCTTCATTTTGAGCATTTATATTGCCCCTAAGGCCTCAATAAAACCAGCGACCAGTACCCCCTTAATCGGCCGATTAAAGGGGATTTTAGTTTTTTTATTATTTTTTGTCGAGAAATGAGCAGAAAAATTGCCGGTTCAGAGCTAATGATGGTCAAATCAACTATCACGTCCTTTTGGATCACAAATACCAGCGTTTTAAGTTTTAATTGCTATAATTCGTGTTTTGACATTACGGGGTCATATTACATGCTAAGAAAATAATTTGATATTTTTGGATTCGCAATGATATTCTCTTTCCTTTGAATGGTAATTTGACCCCTATGAGTCATTCTTGAAATTTGACCCCATTTGTGTCATATTACAAATTTGATCCCAGAACGATTCTCTCCGAAAAATTCTAAGGCCAGTGGTACCGAATCAATTACCAAATGTTTATTAATCTCCAGAAACGGCATTTTACTTTTTAACCGGTTTTTTCCGGTATACCGTTTCCAAGTGAGACTAGACCCCGCCAAGTTTTGCTCCAAACCCTTCCTGATTACATACAAAAATAATTTTTCACTTCTAATATGTAGTTCGACTGAATTCGGTACCACAATGAAGGCTTGTCCAAACTTTAATTGAAGTCAAAAGCCGTCTATATGTTTCAAATTTATTTTTTGGCAATTATTTCATGGAATATTTGTTTTTTATAATTACCAACAAAAAATTGAAAAAAAAATGACTTTTTCATGGAAAAAAATTATGAGTTACTTGAAAATTACCGGTTTTTTGTAAATAATCGGTACTTCTGGTACTTTTTGGAAGTTTTAATTTATTTTTTCGTTTTCTCACTAGCTATTTAGCTTGGTGTTAGTTTTTTCAAGAATTACTAAGTATTTATTTTATTTCGAGAATTATTCTTAAAAAACCGCAAAATTTTCTTTTTTTGAGACCGATTTAGTGAAAATTTGAGAAAAAACACTTGAATTTAAAATAAAATATTGAGAAAACGTGTTATGAAAACGTGTTATGAAAACGTGTTATGAAAACGTGTTATGAAAACGTGTTATGAAAACGTGTTCATTTTCGTTATCAAAACACAAAAGTCTATGAAATGGTTATTCAAAAAATGTGTGATTTTTTATTCTGCTGAATCTTGGACCGAATAAGGGTAACACAAAATAATTTTGACTTTTTATGCGTTTTTTATAGAAACATGAAATAAAAAATCATCTTTGCTTTGGTTTGCTATAAATTTGTATATAATTTTCGTATGCAGAATTGTCAGGCCTTTTTTTTTAGTATTAGAGAGATGTTTCCGAAGTCTTCCGCTAAGAAACGCTAATCTGAAAACCGGCAATTTTTCAGTGAAATCACGAAAACCGGTAAACCGATAATTGAAAATGAAAAATTGTCAATCTTAATTTCCAGGGAACTGTACCTAGTTATGTCAAAAACTAGGGTTTTTTTTGGTAAAACTCGCGGGCATTCATATTTTTTTCATTTTCACTTGAATTTTGAAAATAATATCGTAATCCGTGGGCAACATTTCTTGGGATTATCGACTAATATACTTGACAATTAAATAATAAATAGATTTTTCTATGTTTGAACAGTAAATTACTGTATTATACAGTATTACTTATAATCTACAGTATTATATATGATATGACCAACACTATATTTTATTAAACAAAATTTACATATCCTTTTCCCAACGGAACTCCATCTTAAAAACGTTTACTATATCTATAGCGCGTGTTCGAATCCCACTAATGTTGTCTTACTGATTGTCTTGAGTATGATCAAAGACAAAGATGCTTGATATTGAGACCGCTTAATTTGATCAGTGTGTTATCACTCAAGCAATCACTAAGACAATCACTTATACAACATCAGGGGGATTCGAACACGCGCTATATAGATAGTAAACGTTTTTGAAATGGAATTCCGCTGGGAAAAGGATATTCGATAAACATTAATGTCAAAGAAATATTAGTTATCAAAAAATGATGAAATTTTCTTAATTATTTCTTTCATGCTGTCGCAATCAAATTTTTTCTGAGACGCAGTGAGTACATTAGTTGTAAAATTAAATGATGTTAGCCAAGATATATTTTTTGTGTTGAATTCCTTTATCTTTTTGACAATTTAACTTGTAGACTCGATTTCTGACGACGCTTCGCCATACACTATTTAATTGCATTTACGACGCTTAATCATTAATTACAAGATCAGTTATAAAATTATCGATTAACTTTGAAACAAAGTGATTTGTGCGTTTTTTTTGAAAATTTTTACTGTATTACAGTACTTATTTTTTGCAAAAATTTTTTGAATCACAAAATTAAACCTTTCATTGTGATTAAAACAAAATTCTTAGACTTTTTTTCCATCACACCATAGCCCGAAAATGATCACGTGACCGAATATTCAAGAAATAAGGTCAGCAAAAATAGTACTGTTTTATTTCAAAAATTGCTTAAATCACTTTTTGAAAAAAATGAATAAAGTTTTTTAGAAGTTTTTAAGACTTTTTTCCTTTACACCAAAGTCCAGAAACGATCACGTGACCTTCAAATTAGGAAATAAGTTTTTGATTCAAGTAAACAAATAGTGATCAAATTACGTCGTAAAATTTTTTGGGCCAATAAACACCTAATTTAAGAGTTTTTAACATAATAATAATTTTCAAACACGTCACGTGATCTTATTTTTCGAGAAATAAGGACTTATCTATGACATATTACAAACTTTATTTTAGAATTATTTCGTCACGTGATTTTATTCGGACTTTGGTGTAATGAGAAAAAAGTCATAAAAACGTTTGAATTTGACCTTGGAATTTTTTTTGACGTAATTTGACTACTTTTTCAAATAACTGTAGAATTGTAAATAATTAATTGTTTAAGCAAACGTTTTTGCATTTCGCATCATCGGGCTTTTTGTGAGAAAAGATTTTTAAGTTTTCAAGTTCACAAATAATACATAGTCTAGAACAGTTCACGTTGAAAATAAAGTGGGCTAGAAAAGGCAAATCTTTATGCCCACTGTCAGAATAGTGAAAAGTGACGGTGCTTGCGTTGATCATTAAGAGTTGGTTTAAAAATTCTTATGAAGAAAGCTTCTGCNAAGTCCAAAAACGATCACGTGACCTTCAAATTAGGAAATAAGGTTCTAGTACAAGTAAACAAAAAGTGATCAAATTACGTCGAATTTTTTGGGCCAATAAACACCTTATTTAAGAGTTTAGAACATAATAATATTTTCCAAAAGCGTCACGTGATCTTATTTTTCAAGAAATAAGGATTAATTTATGACATATTCCAAACCTTATTTTTGAATTATTTCGTCACGTGATTTTATTCTTACTTTGATGTAATAAGAAAAAAGCCTTCAAAACGTTTGAAGTTAATCCTGGAATTTTTTTGACGTAATTTGAGTACTTTTTCAAATTACTGTATGCCTTTTTTACAAAAGTACTCAAATCACGTAGAAGACCCTTTAAAATAATCGCAACGAATTTCTAAGAGTTTTATTGCATTACAGTATGGCCTCCGGTTTGAATATAGCATTTCTAGATGGCAAAACTTCCGAAATACTGATTACAGAATCATGCGTAGGCGAAAGAAAGAAGAGAGTGAATCGTTCTAATCACGAGAAATTTATATCTCACAAAAATTTAAGACTCATTAAACATGAGAATGGTGATAAAAACATTAATTTTTTTTGCAGATGCAATATCTAAATTGGTGACGGTTTAATATTTTGAATTTGAAAATGTTAAATTAACCTTAAATTCGTGTTATTTATGAACTTGTTTGTGAGAATCGGCGAAAATGAGAGAGTTTTCAATTTTCTTATTCACATTTGATAACTTTTTAATAAATTTTTAACAATTGTATTTTATAGACTGTTACGAGAAATTTTAAAATAATCATGATTACCAAGTGAAAAAAAAATATGTTTTATGATGAATCTTCGGTTATATGCGTTGATTCAAACGCAACAACACGATGGTGACAAAAGACACTACGTGTCCAGAATTGTCGCCACTTCGGGAGTTAAAACACTTTTTGGAAAATAAAGAAAAAATTCTAAGAAGCTCTAACGCCTTTTTTTTCCATTTACCAAAGTCCAAAAACGACAAACGTCACCATCAAATTAAGAAATATAAGGTTTTGGTTAAAGTACACAAAGTACTCAAATTACGCCGAAAAAATTTGTGGGCTAAATAAACACCTAATTTAAGAGTTTTGAACATAATGACATTTTCAAAAAGGTCACGTGATCTTATTTTTCAAGAAATAAGGATTTATTTATGACATATTTCAACCCTTATTTCTGGATTATTTTGTCAAGTGATTTATTCGGATTAATGAGAAAAAAGTCTAAAAAACATTTGAAGTACAACAAAATTAGATACAAAACATAAAATCCCCTTTTATCAGCCTTCGGCCGATTGGGGGATCAGTTGTCAACAAAATTGAATGCAAAATATAATATCCTCCTTTATCGGCCTTCGTCCGATTTGGGGCTCATTGTTCAACAAAATTTGATAAAATCCCCTTTTATCGGCTTTCGGCCGATTAGAGCTCATTTTTCAACAAAATTATATAAAAATATAAAATCCACATCATTTTTTGGAGGGAAAATTAATCGTGGCAGAAATGTCGACCAAGCCGCCTTTATCGATATATCAAGGGAGTAAGTTTTGGAACGAAATATTTTGGCATTATACAAGGTAGTTGTTATCAAAATTAGTGCTATAAACACATCAGAAGCCATGCAAGGTTATAAAAGTAATCTAAAAAACTAGGTCAAACTGTTTGACTCAAACAATCGTTGTTCTTAAATTTTGCATTCAAACAAAATTGTTTCTATTTTATACAAAAGGTCCTTAATTAAATATTAAGGACCTAGAGGCGATGCTGCAGAATGATCTGCAAAATAATATTTATGGAATATTTTTTTTAATATTCATAAATTTTTGTATTTATTGTTAGTTTTTGAAGATAAAACTTGCCATCACCCGTAAATATGTGTTGTTTAGTAATCTGGCAAAAATAAACATCTAACTTTAAGGATCGGCTATAAATTACATCCTGTAATTTTAACAATAATTCAAATGTTTAATTTTTAATGAAAATATTTTTATCAAACTAGATCGTCTAGTCACTAAATTTAAGTGAACATTATGGATGCGTTTTAATTTAAATTTACTAGAAATTTAGCTACGCAACGGCCCTTGTTAACAAAATCGCAATTTCCCAATCTGTAGTAGCCCGATAAGGTCCTTAAAATATAGGTTATTCAACCAGCCACTTTTATAATCAAAAAAAAATAATTAAATGATTTTGAAACCAATTTTACTTTTTGGATCGCTCGGGAATTGCATTGAGTTTAAAAACTGTGGAGTTGGGAACAAAATTTGCATCGAGTGCGGTCACGATAGAATCCACGGAACTATCAAATATGGTAATTTTCATCAATTTATTTATAGGTTTTATAGTCAAAATTAGCGTCAGCACCGTCGATTTCGACCACTTACCACTTAATATTTAAGAAAAAACCTTTTGAGCACTTTTGGGTTTTATATCAAATAAGCCAAAAATATTTTTTGAAAAAGAAATTTTATAATTTTTAGGGGGTTGTGGGTGCTCAAAATTTAAAAAGTGAGTTTTTTAACTTTGTCCTCCTCGGAGTTAAAATTTCGAAATTCTCAGAGATTATTTAAATTGTGATTAAAAAATGAATGCAAATAAAAAAAAAAGGTTTTTTGATAATTTAAGGGGGTAGATGGCTTTGGAAGTTCTCGAAAATTTCTTCAAAAATTCTCTTTCACGGAAGTAGAGCGCGTTGTTACAAAAACAGATACTAGAGGAGGTATGGAAAATCCGAGTTAGCCATTCATCATTAATTTTTCCAGAAAATTTGGAAAAAATATTTTTGAAAATTTTGAAAAAAATTTTCGAGATTTTTTTNGGAGGATTGTGACCTTCAATTAGGAAATAGGTCATAGTTCAAGTAAACAAAAAGTGATCAGAATTACGTCGAATTTATTTGGGCCAATAAACACTCTTATAAGGAGTTTAGGAACATAAATATTTTCTCAAAAGGTCACGTGATCTTATTTTTCACCAGAAATAAGGATTAATTATGACAGTATTCCAAACCTTATTTTTGAATTTTTCGTCACGTGATTTTTATTCTTACTGTTGATGTAATAAGAAAAAAGCCTTCAAATACGTTTGAAGTTAATACCTGGAATTTTTATTGACGATAGATTTGAGTACTTTTTTAAATTACTCGTATGCTTTTTTACAAAAGTACGTCTAAACTACGTAGAAGACCCCTTAACAAATAATGCGCAACGGAACTTTCAAGAGTTTATTGGCATTACAGTATGGCCTCCGGTTTGAATATGCATTTCTAGATGGCAAAACTTCCGAAATACTGAATTACAGAATCATGCGTAGGCGAAAGAAAGAAGAGAGTGAATCGTTCTATCACGAGAAATTTAATATCTCACAAAAATTTAAGACTCATAAACATGAGAATGGTGATAAAACATTAATTTTTTTGCAGATGCAAGTATCTAAATTGGTGACGGTTTAATATTTTGAATTTGAAAATGTTAAATAACCTTAAATTCGTGTTATTATGAACTTGTTTGTGAGAATCGGCGAAAATGAAGAGAGTTTTTCAATTTTCTTATTCACATTTGATAACTTTTTATAAATTTTTTAACAAATTGTTTTTATAGGACTGTAGAGAATTTTTAAAATAATATGATTACCATGAAAAAAAATATGTTATGATGAAATCTTCGTTATATGCTTGATTCAAACGCAACAACACGGATGGTGCAAAGACACTACGGTCCAGAGATTGTCGGCCACTTCGGGAGTTAAACAACTTTTTGGAAAAAAAGAAAAAGTTCTAAAGAAGCTCTAGCCTTTTTTTCCATTTCACCAAAGTCCAAAAACGATCACGTCACCTCAAATTAAGAAATAAGGTTTTGGTTAAAGTACACAAATAGTACTCAAATTACGCCGAAAAAATTTGTGGGCTAAATAAACACCTAAATTTAAAGAGTTTTGACATAAGCCCATTTTCAAAAAGGTCCACGTGATCTTATTTTTCAAGAAAATAAGGATTTATTTATGACATATTTCACACCTTATTTCTGGATTATTTTGTCAAGTGATTTATTCGGATTAATGAGAAAAAAGTCTAAAAAACATTTGAAGTACAACAAAATTAGATACAAAACATAAAATGCCTTTTATCAGCCTTCGGCGATTGGGGATCAGTTGTCAACAAAATTGAATGCAAAACTATAATTCCTCCTTTATCGCCTATCGTCCGATTTGGGGCTCATTGTTCAACAAAATTGATAAATCCCCTTTTATCGGTTTCGACCGATTAGAGCTCATTTTTCAAACAAAATTATATAAAAAATATAAAATCCACATCATTTTTTTGGAGGGAAATTAATCGTGGCAGAAATGTCGGCCAAGCCGCCTTTATCGATATATCAAAGGGAGTAAGTTTTGGAACGAAATATTTTGGCATTATACAAGGTAAGTTGTTATCAAATTAGTGCCTAATAAACACATCAGAAGCCATGCAAGTTATAAAAGTAATCTAAAAAACTAGGTCAAACTGTTTGACTCAAACAATCGTTGTTTCTTAATTTATGCATTCAAACAAAGTTGTTTCTATTTTATACAAAAAGGTCCTTAATTAAATATTAAGAGCCTAGAGGCGTGCTGCAGAATGATCTGCAAAATAATATTTATGGAATTATTTTTTTTAATATTCCATAAATTTTTTGTATTTATTGTTTAGTTTTTGAAGATAAAACTGCAATCACCCGTAAAATATGTGTTGTTTAGATAATCTGGCAAAAATAAAACATCTAACTTTAAGGATTCGGACTATAAATTCACATCCTGTAATTTTTAACAATAATTCAAATGTTTAATTTTTTAAATAAAATATTTTTATCAAACTAGATCGTCTAGTCTCACTAAATTTAAGTGAACATTATGGATGCGTTTAATTTAAATTTACTAGAAAATTTCAGCTACGCCAACGGCCCTTGATAACAAATACGCAATTTCCCAATCTGTAGTAGCCCAATAAGGTCCTTAAAATATAGGTTATTCAACCAGCCATTTTATAATCAAAAAAAAATAATTAAATGTTTGAAACCAATTTTACTTTTTGGATCGCTCGGGAATTGCATTGAGTTTCAAAACTGTGGAGTTGGGAAACAAAATTTGCCTCCGAGTGCGGTCACGATAGAATCCACGGCAACTATCAAATATGGTAATATTTCATCAATTTATCTTTATAGGTTTTATAGTCAAAATACATAATTTTAGTATTATACTTTTTAGTAATTAATTCAACATTTTAGATGCACTTAATGCTGATGCTATTGGAGATCTTACAACTTACTCCTTATTATTAGGGACCGTTCCTTGGAAATATTTTAAGATGTGAAAACATTTTATTTTGCAGATAAAGATGCTTTTCTAAAAAAGAAAATATACTTATCAAGAAATATTTTTTTGATCGAATTTGGAGCAAAATTGCTTAGGTTTCAGCGGTTTTAAGTATGGGAAAAATTGTCCTTGAAGTCAGAAGAACAGGTTTTGTTCTTCAAGGGGGTGAGATGGACACATTTTGACATTTGCGAGACTTTTTATGGCGAAACTGATCGAGATTGAACATTTATAAAAATATATTTGAAAGATCTATCCTTGATCTCGCCATTCCAATTGAATCTTTAGTACCAATCCAATCAGCCATCTGGTTAACTGCGGTTAAACACATGCCCCCAGCTTTTTTTCAAAAAAACAAGGACCCTAGAACTAAAATGGGAAATTTTTGAGATTTCGATAAAATCTGTCAAATTGTCCAAATTTTAGGGTTTAAGAGCTGTTTTTTCATTTCTGCCCCAGAAGCAAGGAATTGCTTCGAATGTGACGAAAAAGGGCGTTTTTCCGACGCTGTGATACAAGGCTTTTTCAGTTGAAAATGGTATGAAAGTCATTTTCGGAATATAAAAAGCTCATTGGATCTAGAATATGGTTTAGGAAGTATTTTTTCGAATTTCGGCCTGATTGGCTGTTAATAGACAAAAAACAGTGCAAAATCCACAATTTTGAAAAGTGATAATTAGGAAATACAAATGCCACCAAAATATTCCTTGGGTATGATGTGCTGGAAACGATATAAGCAACTATGATATGATTTCGAACACAATGATCAAGAGATCAAAACATAATATATTTAAAATTGTATCTAGAATCTTTTATGTTCAAAATTGTGAATTTCGCGCACTTTTTTGTCGATTTATGGTCAAACAGTCCGCAAGCTAGCAGTTTAGCTAGAATTAATTACCTATGAGCTTTTTTTCAAATAAAATTTTAAAATATTTAGGCTATGTAATCACGTAAAAATTAAATAAGCTAACATGAGTAAGGCCTTCTTTCCGATGCCTGTTTTCAGCCTTGCAATTTATAAAATTATTTTTTTATAAGTGAATACATTCTTTAAAATAAAATTAATATCTTAAATATCATCACAAAAATTAAAAAATTATTTTACTGGATGACAATTAATACTCAAAGAGTTTAATTAATAATTCTCAAAACTGCTAGCTCTTGTTTAAAATTTTTTAGAAATTTCTGACTTATGACTAACAAACACACATAAAGATATAAACCAGCGGGAATGAAGTACAGCAGGGTCCGGCGGATAGGTGAAAGTTTTTTCGCTCAAAACCTTCACCTATTAGCCGGATTTCACCTAT
>SCLH01000067.1:90853-101264 GCA_004367855.1 Oikopleura vanhoeffeni | reverse complement strand
TTTTTTCGCTCAAAACCTTCACCTATTAGCCGGATTTCACCTATCCGCCTTCACCTATCCGCCGGACCCTGCTGTAATTTCTCTTTTGGCCTTCTTTTTCTCATAATGTAATCGGAGACGAGCTCAATATAAATTCTTCGGTTTCTTAAAAAATGATTGCTAAAAAAGATCCTTTTCCCATATTTTCTCTATATCCCTTTAACACCTTTTGGGTGATTTGATAGATGTAGGCTGAAAAGAAGAGAAAGCGGCCTCATGAGTGGCTAGAAGGGGTCTCAGGAGTGTTAGGATTGGCTCCCCCAACCTACATCTTTCAAATCACGCAAAAGGTGTTAAAGGGATATGACTCTCGGGAAGTATTAAATTTCTCTATCAGACACAATATAATTTATCAGACCGGATAAATAAATAAAATGAAAAATCGACCTCTTTTTAAAAATAGTATAAATATGCTTTTCGCTCCTACAATATTTTTTCAAGTAAATGTTGAATTTCGTGGGCATGAGAGATTAATCATGAAAAAATTATCCACGTCATTTAATGGAATTTTTTGTAATAAAAATTAAAACTAAGGGGGTACCCGTAGTCATTTAAGGGGGTGTCGTTGTTCCGATGGATTTTTACGCTAATCAATACATGACTGAAAGTAAAATTGACCCAATACGCCGATTCGACGATGTCCCCCTAATGCCTGAAATATATTATATATTTATTAAAAATAACATAATAAAAAGACAGTATCGCATTAACTGGGTAACACCATTTAAAATTTTATTATTTTATAAAAATTCAAACATAGTTAACTCCCGTAGTGGCCGACAATCTCTGGACCCGTACAGCATATATTCCTTTTTGTCAAATCGATAATAATATTATACAAAGAATTTCTACTGTCCTATAAAAACAATTTTTTAAAAAAGTTTATAAAAATCATCAAATGTGATAAGAAAATAAAAACTCTCTCATTTTCGCCGATCTGACAAACAAGTGCATAAATAACACGAATTTAGGTTAATTTGACATTTCTAAAATTTGAAAATATAAACCGTCATCAATTTGGTATGTAATCTGCAAAAAATTGAATGTTTTGAACAAAAATTCTCTAGTAAAATACTCTTAAATTTTTGGACGATTTATTTCTCTCTTCTTTCTGTCGCCTACGCATTCTTATGTTATCCTTATTTTCGAAGTTGGACTTCTGAACTCTCTATTTAAACCGGAGGCAATTTAAAATGCAATAAAACGTCTTAGAAATTCGTGACAATTTTTTAAGGGGTCTTCCACGTGATTGAGTACTTTTTGAAAAAAACATAGTACAGTAATTTGAAAAAAGTACTCAAATTACGTCAAAAAAATTCCAGGGTCAACTGCAACGTTTTTAAGACTTTTTTACATTACACCAAAGTCCGAATAAAATCACCGTGATGAAATAATCCAAAAATAAGGTTTGGAATATGTCATAATTAATCCTATTTCTCGAAAATAAGATCACGTGACGTTTTGGAAGAATATTATTATGTTCAAAACTCTTGAATAGGTGTTATTTGCCCAAAAAAATTTTCGGCGTAATTTGATCACTATTTGTTTACTTGAACCAAAAACCTATTTCCTAATTTGAAGTCACTGATCGTTTTTAGACTTTGGTGTAACGGGAAAAAAGTCTTAAAACTTCTAAAGACCACTTAATTTCTTCAAAAATTGATTAAGCAATTTTTGAAAAAAAACAGTACTATTTTTATCAACCTTATTCCTTAAATATACGGTCACGTGATCATTTTGAGGCTATGTGTAATGTAAATCAAAGGCTTTTTTTGATGATTTAAATTTTTTTTGCAAAAAAATATGTACTGTAATACAGTAAAAATTTTCGAAAAAAAACGCACAACGTCAATTATCCAAATAGTCGATCTATCACTTTGAAAATTTTTATTTGTACATGATTAAGGGTCCTCAATTGCGATTAAAGGCCATTGCACCACGGATGGTGCAAAAGACACTACGGGAGTTAAGAATGCTTTAAAAAATAAAATTTTACCACAAAGATCCCTACAATTTACGATACTTTNCCAATCCGTGTGTGTTGCATTTGAATCAAGCATATAACGACGATTCATTATCAACATATTTTTTCAATGATAATATATTATACAAAATTTCTACTGTCCTATAAAACAATTTTTTAAAAAAGTTTAGCACCACGGATGGTGCAAAAGACACTACGGGAGTTAAGAATGCTTTAAAAAATAAAATTTTACCACAAAGATCCCTACAATTTACGATACTTTGCAAAAAATAAATAATATAACTAATTTATAGAGTCATGAAAGAGATTTAGCGACTAATATTTATCAACTCTAAAAATATCTACTCTGGAGATAAAATATCAGGAATAATAGTTTTAAAATATTTTTGTTTAAAATAAGTATACACGACTTAAAAATATAAATTGATGTGATATTGCTCGCTTCTTCCAATGAATCAATAAAATCCTACAAAAATCTGGGCTGAAGATGATGGATTTGGCTTCCTACAAATGATTTCTATGCATTCAAACAAAAATGCTACAAAAATATGCAAAATTATGGGCCGCGCTTGCTCTGGAGATGTTTTGAGGAGACTGAACAGGGTGACTCTATCGAGTACCTTTTTTTTGATGGCGATTCTGGACTGCTGGATGCTCCACAAATTTTGGAATAAAAGGCACAGAGGAGATGAACCTGACAACTAAACAATCGTTGCGGAAACTAGATATAGACTCTATATTATAGAGGGACTTTGTTAAAGAACCAATCGATTCTCTGAACAAGAAAATTGATGGCTGTTACATAAAAGTCCCTCTTTTGCATCTTAAACTGTAACAATTTTTATTATCTACTGAAAATTTTAACAAAATAAAGTAAATTGATAACAAAAAAAACCGCCAATCAGGCCTAAATTTGAAAAAAATCTTTCTAAACCATATATATTCTAGACCAGTGACCTTCTTATATTCCGACAATTACTTTTATGCCATTTTAACTGAAAAAGCCTTTTATCAAAACGTCGGATAACACCTTTTTCGACACATTCGTAGCGATTCCTGGCTTCCGGGGCAAAAATCGAAGAAACAGATCCTAAATCATAAAATTCCGACAATTTGACAGATTTTCACGAAATCTCAAAAATTTATCATTTTAGGTCTAGGATCCATTTTTTTTAAAGCTGACAGACACGTGTTTAACCGCGGTTAAGGGGGTACTCAACGGTTTTTGACATTTAGATCGGGCTCAGAACAAAACGGAACATAGTACTAGAATTCTGCAACAAACTCCTAGAGGCAGCTAAGAGGATGAAGATCTATCCTTTTGCTTCACGACTCGACGTGTGCGACCATATAGATCAAAAACCAAGCAACAGAGCTTTTATAATTGCGCACGATGGCCCCAGTGCGCACGACAGCACCAAGTGGGAGTCAGGTTCTGAAACCCTGAATTTTGGGACTTCAATGTTTTTAATCTCGGAGAACCGCTTAAGTGGACCAGTAACGTTGGAATTGACTGACAGAGCTGCGATAGGAGTAAGAAATAACCAATTACACGATGGTTGACATTTATCGAAAATATTTTGCGAAAAGTTTCGATCTGACTTGTTCTAGAATAATGAAAAACTGTAATTTCATGATTTTTAAGAATTTGTGCTCAGTTTTCTCTAAAAACGATCGATAGCAATTTTTTCAATTTGTATTCATAGGAAGAAACATGTCTTCTCAATTTTATGAACATTTTTTTTTTAAACATCGCTCCTATTTATGAAATGCAGATTAATTCAACGGGAAGTCTAATTTTCATATTTCTACGAAAAAAAATATTTCATCGTATGAGCTGTAAGTACCATCAAATTTAAAAGCGCATAGTCAACTCTGAACACAAAATTTGCTTAACGTCAGTCAAAATTTTGATCCCTTTATTCTAAATCAAGAAATGTAAAAATTCCAAACTGAAACACAATTTTCAAAACGATTCGCTACACTTTTTTTTTAAATTTATATAATTAACGTGCAAACATGTCTATTCTCAATTCATGGAAAACTTTTTTAAACATCGCTCCTAGTAATAGAAAATTGCTTTTTTGTTCAGCGGAAGTCAATTTTTGGATGTTCTAGAATTTATTTTCTCGATTGTATCAAAAGTACCCTAAATTGAAGCTACTGCAAAAACTGTAATAAAAAGTGACTCAACTTTTACTTATTTTATGAATTTTATTAAAATTCGAGGTCTTATGTTTTTTTCTCAAAAAATACTTTAGAAAAAAATCTGAAAAAAGATCGAAAATGTTTGAGAAAATCTCGATTTTTTTTTTATGATAAAGCAAGAATGCAATTTTGTGGCCTTCTTGAGGCTATTTGGTGCAGTTATTAGTCCTAACCTGAATTAAAAAACCGTTGAGTACCCCCTTAAACAGATGATTGGTGGGATTGGTACTAAAAATTCAAATAGAATCGCGAGATCAAGGATATATTTTTAAGAAATATTTGATCTCAATCAGTTACGCAGTACGAAGCCTCGCAAATCTCACAATTTTCCCGTCCCAATCCTTAAGGTTAATAGTTTTTTTAAGGGGGTACCCCTCGGGGTAGACTCCCAGCCGTCCGCGTCCAAATATACTCTTTAGAGTAAGGTAGTGGCCTTCGGGGCTCAAATGGACCCTATTTGGAATTATTTAAAATATTTTTTTAAAAATTTTGAAATTTTCAATCATTTTCGAATATTTATTTGTTTTCTTCAAATATTCCTATAAATTTATATATAATATATTTTTATTTGAAATTATTTTTAAATGCCTTGAAAAAATGGTTTTTTTTATATTTTGAAAATATTTGAAATAATTCAAAAAATTGAATAAAATTTTGTAATCAAATTGTTGATTTTTTTCTCTGAATCGAATTTGTGAATTAAATTTTTTGACTTTAAATTTAAAATCGAGCGGCGGGTAATATTTTGCTATTGTCGAATTATTTGAAAACTTCGAAAATAATTCTAAAATTTTAAAAGATTTCGAATTTAGAAATATTCTATTTTTTTCAGAAGTCCAAATTTTTCTAAATATTTCTTTACATTGTATCGGTAATAATACATTGATCGTAATAATACATCAAATTAGATCAACTATCAGGCAATAAGATTAGAGTTTGACTAAAAATTTTCATAGTTTTCCAAGATTTCTTAAAAAACTTCGAAATATTAAATTGGTTTTTTTTAAGTAATTTCAAAATTGATAGCAAAAAAAAATTTCCGAATTTTTTTTGGCGGGTTTCAGCCATTTAAAAAAAAGGAAAAAAATTTCGAATTTGTTTTATTTGAAAATTTCGAAAAAATTTCGAAATTTTTTTTCATTTTTTTTTAAATTGGCTGAAACGCCCGCAAATTTTTTTTCTGATTATTTTTTTCGCTACCAAATTTTGGAAATAATTAAGAAAAAAACGAATCCCAATTTTCAAAAAGAAATATTTTCGCGCGCGGCACAATAGCGGCACCTAAATTTGGCTTGATTGCATACAAGTGCTTGATATCTATGGAATGAAATATAATTTTCTTGGGCGTCTTTGGACGGAGTTAGGACTGAAACCGTCTTTTTTTGGTTAAAAATAGCGATTTTTAAGAATTATTATCATTTCTGAGAAATTAGATTTTTTGAGAAAAAAATTTTCACCACAAAACGCGCAATAAAATTCGGCACAAACTGTAATCTGAAAGTTCAACTACCACGTGGGTCGGTTTGACCCAAATCGAATGGTGAAACGTAGATTGACTCTCGGAAGTATTAAATTCTCTATCAGACACAATATAATTTATCAGACGAGGATAATAAATTAAAATGAAAAAATCACGCTCTTTTTAAAACTAGTATAATATGCTTTTCGCTCTACACATATTCTTTCAATAAATGTTGAATTCGTGGCATGAGAGATTACATGAAAAATATTCCACGTCATTTAATGGAATTTTTTGTAAATAAATTAAAACTAAGGGGCGTACCCGTAGTCATTTAAGGGGTGTCGTTGTTCGAATGGATTTTTAAGCTAATCATACATGACTGAAGTAAAATTGACCCATATACGCGAATTCGATGATGTCCCCTAAAGCCTGAATATATTATAATTTTAATTAAAAATAAATAATAAAAACAGTATCGCATTAATGGTAAACCATTTAAATTTTATTATTTTATAAAAATTCAAACATAGTTAATCCCGTAGTGGCCGACAATCTCTGGACCGTAGTGTCTTTGCACCATCCGTGGTGTTGCATTTGAATCAAGCATATAAACCGACGATTCATTATAACATATATTATTTTCAATGATAATATATTATAAAGAATTTCTACTGTCCTATAAAAAATTTTTAAAAAAGTTTATAAAAGTCATCAAATGTGAATAAGAAATAAAAAACTCTCTCATTTTCGCCGATTCTGAAAACAAGTGCATAAATAAACGAATTTATAGGTTAATTTGACATTTTCAAAATTAATAGTTAAACGTCATCATTTGGGTATGTATCTGCAAAAATTGAATGTTTTGAACAATTCTCTAGTAAAATGATCTTAATTTTTGTGGACGATTTATTTCTCTCTTACTTTCTTGTGCCTACGCATTCTTATGTTTCCTTATTTCGAAGTTTGGAACTTCTAGAACTGCTCTATTTAACGAGCAATTAAAAATGCAATAAAGTCTTAAATTGTGACGATTCTTTTAAGGGGTCTTCCCGTGATTTGAGTAATTTTTGAAAACACATAGTAAGTTTTTGAAAAAGTACTCAATTACGTAAAAAATTCCAGGGTCAACTGCAAACGTTTTAAACATTTTTTACTTACACAAAGTCCAGAATAAATCACGTGATGAAATAATCCAAAAATAAGGTTTGGAATATGTCATAAATTATTTATTCTCGAAAAATAAGATACGTGAAGTTTTTTGGAGAATATTATGTTCAAAACTCTTGAATTAGTTGTTTATTGCCCAAAAAATTTTCGGCGTAATTTGATCACTATTTGTTTACTTAACCAAACCTTATTTCTAATTTGAAGTCAGTGATCGTTTTTAGACTTGGTGTAACGGGAAAAAAGTCTTAAAACTTCTAAGGAACCATTAATTTCTTTTCAAAAATTGATTTAAGCATTTTTGAAAAAAACACGTCTATTTTTTATCAACTTATTTCTTAAATATAGGTCGTATCATTTTGAGGCTATGGTGTAATGTAATCAAAGGCTTTTTTTGATGATTTAAATTTTTTTGCAAAAAATATGTATGTAATACAGTAAAAATTTTCAAAAAAACAGCACAACGTCATTAACCAAATAGTCGATCTATCTTTGAAAATTTTTATTGTACATGATTAAGGCCTCAATTGCGATTAAAGGCATTGCACCACGGATAGGTGCAAAAGAACTACGGAGTTAAGAAATGCTTTAAAAAATAAAATTTTACACAAAAGACCTACAATTTACGATACTTTGCAAAAAATAAATATATAACTAATTTTATAGAGTCATGAAAGAGATTTAGCGACTAATATTTATAACTCTAAAATATCTACTCTGGAGATAAAATAAGGAATAATAGTTTTAAAATATTTTTGTTTAAAATAGTACAGATTAAAAAATATAATTGATTGATATTGCCGCTTCTCCAATGAATCATAAATCATACAAAAATTGGCTGAAGATAGATGATTGCTTCCTACAAATGATTTCTATGCATTCAAACAAATGCTACAAAAATATGCAAATTATGGGCCAGCGCTTGCTCTGGAAGATTTTGAGGAGCTGAAACAGGGTGACTCTATTCGAGTATTTTTTGATGGGATTTGGACTGTGGATGTCCAGCAAATTTTTGGAATAAAAGGCAGAGGAGATGAACTGACATAAACATCGTTGCGGAAACTAGATATAGACTCTATATTATAGAGGACTTTTGTTAAGAACAATCGATCTCTGAACAGAAAATTGATGGCTGTTACATAAAGTCCCTCTTTTTGCATCTTAAACTGTAACAATTTTTATTATCTACTGAAAGTTTTAACAAATAAAGTAAATTGATAATAAAAAAAAACCCAATCAGGCCTAAATTTGAAAAAATCTTTCTAACCATAATATTTAGACCTTGACTTCTTATATTCGGAGAATTACTTTTTATGCCATTTTACTGAAAAGCCTTTTACAAAAGTCGATAACACCTTTTTCGACAGCATTCGTAGGATTCCATGTCCGGCAAAAATCGAAGAAACAGATCCTAAAATATAAAATGTTCGACAATTTGACAGATTTTCAGAAATCTCAAAAATTTATCATTTTAGGTCTAGGATCCATTTTTTTTAAACTGACAGACACGGTTTAACCCGGTTAAGGGTACTCACGGTTTTTGACATTTTAGATCGGGCTCAGAACAAAAGGAAAGTTATAAGAAAATTCCTGAAACCCTAAATAGGAAAGGATTATCCTTTTGCGTCGACGAAAAGTAAAAACAGAGTTTTTTGACGGACAAGCACAAGTGGGATGAGCAGGTTCTAGAACACTGATTTTGACTTCAATGTTTTATCTCAGAAAGGCTTAATGGAAATTGATTAGACTTGGTTAAGAAACAATTACTACGAGTTGACATACGAAATATTTTTCGAAAATTGATCTCGACTTAGTTCTAGAATAATGAAAACACTGTAATTATGATTTTTAGAATTTGTAGCTCAGTTTCTCAAAAACGATCGATAAATTTTTTCAATTTGGTATTATGAGAAACTGTTCTCAATTTTAGTGAAATTTTTTTTTAACATCCTCTATTATGAAATGCAGATTAATTCAGACGGAAGTCAATTTTATATTTGAAAAAAAATTTATCGTATTAGTGTAGTAATCAAATTAAGCGCATATCACTGAAAAAAATTTGCTTAGTCAGGTCAAAATTTTGATCCTTATATCTAGAATCAAGAAATGTAAAAATTGCAAAATGAAACAAAATTTCTCGAAAACGATTCGATACATTTTTTTTTAAATTTATTAATAGTGCAAACATGTTCTCAATTTCAGTGGAAAATTTTTTTAAACATCGTCTAGTAAAGAAAATTGGCTTTTTTGGTTCAGCGGAAGTCAATTTTTGGAGTTTCTAGAAATTATTTTCATCCGATGTATCGAGTCCGTCAAATTGAAAGCATTGCAAAACTGAAGTAAAAGGTGTGACTCACTTTACTTATTTTTAGAATTTTTCATTAAAATTGAGGTTTATGTATTTTTCTTCAAAAATATTGAAAAAATCTGAAAAAACTCGAAAATTTTGAGAAAAATCTCGATTTTTTTTTTATGATAAGAGCAGAAATGCATTTTGCTGGCTCTGAGTGGGCTATTTGGTGCAGTTATTATGTCTCCTAACCTGATTAAAAAACCGTTGAGTACCCTTAAACAGATGATTGGTGGGATTGGTACTAAAAATTCAAATAGAATCGCGAGATCAAAGGATATATTTTAGAAAATTTTGATCCAATCATTACGCAGTACGAAGCCTGCAATCTCACAATTTCCACCGTCAATCTTAGGTTAATATTTTTTTTAGGGGTACCGCTCGGGTAGACTCCAGCCGTCGCGTGCCAAATATACCCTTAGAGTAAGGTAGTGTAGGTTGTATGAGGCTGCGGAGGGGGGAGCTATAGTCTAGTAAAACTAGGCTGCGATAGGCTAGTCTTGTAAATAAATAATAGTCTAGTACTTTTCGATACTGTATTTTTGAATAATGTTAATAATGTATAAATTCTATATTGAGTTTGTTATATTGTAGGCTGTCACCTGTTGATTTATCAATATAAATAAAATTTGTATAAGTTTACTCGAAAAGTTTAGTTTTTTTCAAACCTTAATTAGACAAAATAGCTAAATTTACGCAAATGATTATATATCTATCAGCAACTCGATAGATTTCAAAATAAGAAAAAACCTTAAATTCTGAATCAGTTTATTTTTTGTCATAAAATAATGAGCAAATTTAACATTTTCCAGTGACTCAATAAAGAAAAATAGTGAAAATCGAATTATTTCAAACAGTTGATATAAAACTCATTTCAAATTTAAAGGAAACAGCTGAAAAACTTCTTAAATCATTTTGAAATAAAAACAGCTGATAGGAAATACGCGTTTTTTAAATGACTTTCAATTTGATTGACAGGGGGACAAAAAAATTTTGCTACTTAAAACACATGACTTTAGTGTTCATAATCTTATGAGTATAAAAGGGCAATTTGTTTTCGAAATAATTAAAAAAATGTTTGATTTTAATCCAGAACACAAAATTAATTGCTGGCACTGATGAAGAATTTTTTTGTTCTTCACACTCGCTTAACTGAGCGAGTAGCCCACACATATAGCGACATTCCTACTAGTCTACAGCACCA
>SCLH01000067.1:61498-85955 GCA_004367855.1 Oikopleura vanhoeffeni | reverse complement strand
GATCTAATTTCACCGAGAAAATGTTAAATCATAGTCGCATCCCCCTTAAGGGGGTTGTGGGTGTAGAATGTCGGAATTGCTGGGAAATAGCCTCTCCTCCAGCGACTGGAAGGGTCGATAAGGCGGATGAGAATAAATAGAAAAAAAATATGGAGACTAAAATTCTCTGTCACTGTAAGTAATTTTTTGATTCTGGTAAAGGATGCTCACGTGCGGCATCGAAAACTGGTAAAATATGTTCTCAATTTACACAAATTTGTTAATTCCTCGTCAATTTTGCTTTAAATTGAATAAAACAAGATTTTTCGGAAAAGTAGACTGTTTAAATAATTACGGCGACGTCCGTTTAAAAACAACAAATCTCTTCGGTTTAGGCCGGAAAGTCAATTTTGTTTCAAATTGAATAAAACAGAACATTTATAAAATGTGGCTATATTTTACCAGAAGCTCGTTGAAAAAGTTATTCTCTGTTGGTTTTTATAAGTAAAATAGGTTCATTTGACATAATTTCCCAGCAGAAGGTAAAATTTCTGGTGTGTTGTTCTGTCATCTAACGTCCATGCCTACGCGGGACCAAATAAAAATAAACCAATCATAATATTGTATTTTCTTAATTGTTTTCTTTCAGCTGAATTCAAGAATAAAACAACAATTTTCTTCAACGCTTGTTTCATTTACACCCACAACCCCCTTTAGGGAGTGGTTGTCGCTGATTAAACTGTTTTTTGAAGTTTTTATACATGGTTTATTGATGAACTGGTAAAGGTGGTATTAAAAAAACTTTCTGAACGTAAAGAACAAGTCTTGAAGATAATTTCAACACTAATTGTTATATGATACAATTTAACCTACGCCCACGCACTAACCTTGAATAAGCCTCCCAAAAAGAACACTTAAAAGCTTACTCCTCCTACAATTTACATCAATTTTTTCTCATTTTTTGAGTCAAGTTCCGGAGAAGCAATATCAACAATTATCTAAAGCCCTTTTTTCGAAATTTTGCTTTTGACAGACAATTTTTATTCGACCAATTTTGTTGAATTTTTTTTTCTGTCTTTTCGTATTTTTGTTCGTTATAAGCAAACTTTTGTAAAAAAAGCTCTAGATTATTGTTGAGATTGCGTATCCGGAACTTGACTCGTAAAATTAAAAAAAAATGATGTAAATTATAGGAGGAGTAAGCGTTCTGAGTTTCAAATATTTAAAAATCTCATAAAATTTTTGGAAAAACGCTCTAGATTATTGTTAAACTAGTTTTGAGCTTTCATATAAAGTATAAACCGAAAATTTATCTGGAAAATAGGCGGAGAAGTAGGCTTTTGAAAAAACCTCTAAATCTCGATTTCAGATTTAGTTTTTAAAAGTTTTTGAAAGTTTTTGTCCGACAAAAGCTAAATTTCGAAAAAAAAACGCTCTAGATTATTTTTTGTATTGATGGTCTTGAGCCTGACACAAAATAATAAATGAAAATGATGAAAACTGACGGAGAAGAAAGATTTTTAGTAAGAATTACTATACGTTCATGTGAGTGCGTAGGTTGAATTGTATCATATTACTGAAATTCTGAAAATGATTGCGAAGAGTTGTTTTTTACGTTAAAAAAGGTTTTGGAATTCCACCTTCGCTAGTTTAGCCAGAAACCGCATTTAAAAACAGGAAAATAAGCGACAACCACTCCCTTAATTAATTATTTAATATTAAGACCGCAAAAGTAAGCTCTTTTAAATTAACATATAATAATTTTAATTTTCAAAATATTTTAATGGCGAAAAAAATATAAAATCCGATATTTATTTAAGGATTTAGTAAATTTGTGTTTGACCTTCAGCGCCCCCTCATTAGCGAACTAGGCAGCACAGAGAAGCGAGACCACCACCAAGCGATTTTTTTGTCTGATTTAGTTATTCCGAGTATACTTTTTTTAGCAGACAGTACCCCCTTAATCGTAAAAAAATATGATTTCAATTTCAGCTGTCGACATTTTACCCTGTACCCGTAATTTCAGTCGAAAATTTTTTATCATCCTTATAAGATCCATCTACATTTTATCTTGGAAGTACTTTACACTTTCAAGCAGCTTGGATAGAAAATTTCTCGAAGAATTTCCCGGTGACTTTTCATCTATCAAACTGCATTATTTCTGATGAAAAAACAAATCATTATTTTGAAGTGATTCAAGATGGTTGTGCGGCTTCAATTGTGGATACAACACTTTTGTCCGATAAATTATTTCAACAAAAAGCAGTCAATTGGAGCTTTAGATCATTTCAATTTTCAAAAAATCAAATTAATGCTGAACTTAACCTCAGCTGTCGAGTTCAATTTTGCCTTAGTTCTGAGCGAGAAGAAGGAAACTGTTTGAATGGAGATTATATTGAAAATTTCCCATGCAAACCTGGTTACATAATGCCAATTGGAAGTTCTGTTGTCCTCAAGCAGATCAGAAGTTCTAAAATAAATTGATGGCTTATAAGTTATAACTCATATATTATCATACTATACAGTATAGTCTATACTCATATATATACTCATATATTATAAGTCACGTTGATTAACTCGTAGAGTCATTTCCAGCCAATTAGTTGGCAAAGTGACTTTGCCAAAGTCTGTTTTTCTTTATTATTTAACCCCTAGACTCATAGAGTATTGATATGCCCCCAGAGGCATGAGAGCCACTTTTTTGGCTTGACTTCTGAAGTCATATTATAGAAAGGTTTAGGTGTTAGGCATTATTGGTTGTGAAATCATTGAGATACAGGATAGACTCGACAAGTTTTAATTAATTATATTTAAGACAATCAAAAAATTCATTCACTTCATGTTCCGAGAGCTGTGGAAAAAAGTGAAAAGGTTAACACTTATCGAACTGAGTTTTCTAACAGAAAACATCCGATTTTTATTAATGAGTTATGCCTAGTAAACATAAAATTAAGTGAACCTTGATGTTCCTTAACCTGGTCTTCCGATTGCAAAAGAACCCTTTATTGGGCTTCACGTCTATGAACGATAAGTCTCTAACCCATCTGAAATGATGAAATTAGTGGTAACAATATGTTGCGCCTATAGTTGCCGTCCCGCTTTCTCACTTCCTTAACAAATTCTTTTCTCCTCGTTTTCAAACAAAAATAATAAAAAAAGTTTTACATTTAGTAGAAACATTATTATTTTTTTTTAAAAAAGATGGTCAAGACGAATTCCTAAAAACTGAGTATTTAGTCTTAAATTTTAAAGACCTTGGTTGTTTTTAAAAATAAATTGTTGAGATAAAGCTGATAAAGAAAAAATTTCAGAGAACTCCAAAAAAAAAGTAGGATAAAATTATTTGAAAGGCTCATCCGAAAAACAATTTTTCTATTATTTTTCAGAAAATATAATTGCTAACTCCTAATGGGCGATTTGAACCTTGAACTTCAATTTCGTTTCTTTTTGTCCTTTCCGGTCTTTTGAGAAAAAAATGAAAAGCCAACTTTTTATGGCTCTATGAGTCTAGGGGTTAACTATAATTCTAGAAAATATTTATAAGATGCGACTCTACGAGTTAATTCACTAATTTACAGTAAATTATTTACTGCATTACTAAATAAAGAAATCTTGATATACTTACGTTTCTGCCATTTATTTCTGTTATCCATTCTAGCGCTTGAAATTTTTAATAAAGACAAAAAATGTATACACAGGGAGTCAGCCGTAAGTACGAAAAGTTTGCGCAAAAACATACGTATTTAATGTATATCCACGTACTTAACGTGCTCCTGCGTACTTATGCCGTAATTTTTGAGAATTATGAACAGTGACGTCGTTTTTTCGGACAATTGGATACTTTTGCACGATCCAACCTGCAGGATACAGTATCCTGGATACTGTGTTTGATATCAATAGTCCGTTGATTTTCTTATCTAAATTCTTCCTACTATAACGAACTAGAGGAATTGGTTAGAAATAATTTTGTCACCTTTTTGTGACTAATTCACAGTGACTATAATTTTGGTTCGGTGGTGGGCTAGCCTCTGAATCATGAGCTCTGATGCTATTGCTGAAAACTTCACACTGTTTTGGGATTTTTTTAATGATTTTCGAACGAAGTTTGAATAGAAACCGAGTATTGTTTTATGTAAAGAGAACATTTGGACAGTGCGCCGCACCGTAAGTGTTTTGATTAATACTTATGCTTTTTAATCATTGTATAAATTATACAGTAAACGGGGGATATCGCCAGCCCAATATCGCCGAAAAAAAACTTACGCAATTTCACGATTTTTAGCTAAAATACTTCCAGTGCCAATATCGCCGAATGTGCCAATATCGCCGAATTTGCCAATATCGCCGATTTTTTGGAGATTTCTATTACAAATTACTTTGGGGGCGTAATGAATGACGTCATTTTCAAGATTTAATTTCCCAAATTTACTTTTTTCAACTTTTATTTGATTGCGTTTGGTGGAGAACTTAATTCTACGTATTTTGGTGATTCAATTCATTCGAACCTACTGTAAAACTCCTTATAAAATTTAAAAAATTCAACATATGACGTCATTTTGAACGCCTACACGATTTTTCATGTTTGAACAAATATTTTTATTTCTGTCCCCATATCACCGAATAATGTATAATTTTTGAGATTTTTTTTAGTGGTGAAAATTTCAATTCAAAATTTTCGGTCCACATTTATAATTTCGCTTATCAAAGGGAAACCACTGTACTACAGTGACTGTAGCTTGAAAATTTAATATAAAGGTTAGATAAAGAAAATATCCGTGTTTTATTAAAAAATATCATTTTTTGAAAATTTATTTTTCCTCTATGAAATTTTTATTTAAGTAATCGTAAAAGATTAAAGATTTGAAATACACACTTCTAGTGCCTAAAGTTCAATTATTTTTAGGAAACATCGAAGAATCCTATTTGATTTTGAACATCTTGTAGAAAAATGAACAAGTTGATAGAAATATTGACGGACATAGACGTAATGATGACGTTCAGTTTCGAAGATTTTCTTCAAACCATGGTAGATATTTATGATGAAGAAATAGAACTCCGAAACAAAATACTGAGTATATTAACGACATTATCAGAGAAAAACAAGATAAGAAGATCAGATATTTTTGAAAAAACAATTCAATTATTATCAAAGGAAGCTGCTACACAACATATAAATACATTCGAACAACACGAAGATATTGAAGAACTATATCTCCAAATATGAATCATATTATATGATGAAATAAGAATGGTTACATTGTTGGGTTACATTGAAAATTACAAGAAAGTTAAAATAAAAAATTGTATCGATTACGGGACCGCTGGTCATTTTTGCCACTTTTCTAGCCAAAATTTATATACTAGTATAATTCGGCTTTTGAAAACGACTTATCCGATTAAGTTATTAGTTAACTCAAACTGATCACAAATATTTAGTGAATAATAAAATAAAATAAATTGGTCCGAATCGGACCATTTTTAATATATTTTTCTGAGATTACTGAAATTGTTTAATTATTAGTTTTTGGGAAAAAATTGGAAACAATGGTCTGATTTTGACAATTTTTTAAATTTATTTTTCTCTGGATATTTCTGCTCAGTTTGAGCTATCTAATAACTCAATCGGATCGGTCGTTTTCAGAATTATATAAAATTGTTGGTTAAAAAAGTGGCAAAAAATGACCAGGGGGCCCCGTAATTGATATTTCAAAATACCGCCAGAGATAATGAAGCAAGTCATTATTAGTGAATCACTAACAATAGAATCTTTCTGAAACAAACATTTTAACATCCAATTATTCAGTATAAATTGTTAAAAACTAACACTGTACAATCAAACTACTAAAACTCTCACATCTCTTGGATTCAACTTGAAATGTGCTAAATCTTCAATAACATTTTTACAAAAACTAACAAAAAGTTCATACTGTAACATTTCAAAAGTGTTTTAAAAATATTTGGGAGTGATTGAAATTGGCCGCTTAACCATTTCCAATCATGCCCTAATATTTTTAAAACACTTTTAAGTTAACACCCTCACTCATTTCAAATGAGTCATTTGAGTATTTGATATCCCTCTCAGGCACCAAAGCTAGTTTTATGGCTCAACTTTGAACCCTTACCATCGAAAAAGTATGAGTGCTTCAGATTAAATTATTCTTTAATCATCGAGATTAGAGATGAACTTAAATTTTGACATAATCATCATTAATACAGATACCATAACAGCATAATCTCAAATATGGTTATTCCTATAATAGACAAAATGTATAAATTCTCTGGGTAGAAAACGGACTAGGATCACCGAAAGCCCTGCACATGCGATTTTTTTCTCTTTTTCAGATAATCTTCGTAAATCTCATAAGCTAAATATTCATTAAAGGAATTATAATGATTTCTGTCAGATTTCTTCGCAATGCACTATTTTATGCAGAATTCGCGCTAGTAAATTAATTACATTGATAATAAGCTTAAAATTCGAAAATATTGTAAAATAAGGGAGCAAAACTCTTTAACAAATTATACCTATTGAAATACTTTTCATTTAAGTGGTAACATTTAGTTGTACATAAATAAATTATTTTTGCAAGCAAATCCGATATTTTAGAATTAAGTTATTTCCCCGGAAAATTTTGGGTAAATTACCTTTTAGTTGCTTTCAATCAATTTTACTCCGTGTGCTGGATGGGTCGGAATACAAGAAAAAATAATATCGAATTTGAGACCGTGGTCGAAAATAACTACTGCCACAATCCCCTTAAAAGTGTTTCAATATTTGGAAAAAACCAAAAAATAATATTTTTTCATCAAATTTCATTTTTTGAGTTTAAAATATTGAAAAAGTATAGTAAACTTCATATGCCTCCAGTATCAAGCCAAATCAAAATTTATGCAAAAAAGCCACGATCATCCTTTAACTCGTAGACTCGATTTTAGCCAACGCGTTGCCACACACCATTTAATCGCATTTTACGACGCTTAATCATTGATGACAAGATCAGTTATAAAGTTATCGATAAACTTTGAAACAAAATGACGTTTGTGCGTTTTTTTTTTTTGAAAATTTTTACTGTATTACAGTACTTATTTTTTGCAAAATTTTTTTAAATCACAAAATTAAACCTTTCATCGTGATCAGAAAAAAAGTATTTCTTCGAATAATTTTTTGTAAATTGCAATAAAGCTCGAGTTAATCTCTTACATATGTTCTGAGGAGTACTTGATAAAAATTTGAGCCATTTTGCAAATATGTCCTCGGAGAAGATAGATTTTGAAGTCTGAAATTGCAAAAAATCGTCGGTTATTTAGCGTTTTAGAATTGTTCAGTCACCGGATCAAAAAAATCTTGTGTTTAAAGTTTGGCATACTACCGTTACGTTATCTGTGAAAATTTGATATACCGTCTGGGAGGTCATCTTGTTACGATACTGTACCTTTATTTTTTAGATTTAGTTTGCATTTATTAGTCATGACTTTTTGCTACAGTAAGGAAGCGGGCCAATTCAATGATTTTACTGTTAACAAATAACGTAATTTGTAATTATGACATTTCAGAATTTTTTTCTTTTTATAAGTAAACCCTGAATATCAAATTAGACATCAAACTAGCCCTAACTTGTCAAAGCCCAGAATAGTAAGAAACAGCTAGGTTATATCACATTTTTGAACACATCCACCAGCTGTTTTTATAAGGACTTATCTCAAAGTTTTGTTGACACGGGGCACAGTATAAATTTTTACATCTATATATTTTAAGCGAAAAGCTATTCATTATCTTTTTCTCTTCAGTGTTGGTCCATCCAATGTTCAAATCCCTCGAATCCATCTTGTTTGACCACTCGTGGTCTATCACGAGCTGAGCATAGGCTGAAGTCTTGATAATCAAATTGGTCAAATTCTGGACATGCTAACGAAACTCCGAAAAGTGGGACGATTAAAAAGGATGAAATCTGTGATAATAAATTACATTACTAGTTCCTGTTAACCGGTATTATTGTTACACTTTTTAGGGAAACTCAAAAAAAAATAAACATAAAAACTGTTGAGCGTAAAGCCGGCTCAACCAATCCAAAAATGTGTACAATTAGAGCTCAAAATTATGTTGGCAAGCATGCATAAAACATTCAGGCATTGTTTCCCAATGAGCATCAAAACACCGCAGAGTCAAAATTAATGATTTTTTAATCGTTGGTAAGTTTTAAATTTATTTATTTAGGCAGTTTTAATCAGAGCATAATTGTAGTACAGGGTTGACATTTTTTATTTGTTCTCAAATGGAAAATTGACATGAGAATACAAATCCCTAGAAAAACACATACATACATGTAGATATCCTTTAATTTTGAGAGAAAATAAGTATAATTTCCCACAAATAAGTGTTAATTATTTAAATATGGCCTCTCATTCTAAGATCTAAAAACAAGTCAGACTTCCGATAGAAGAAGTATAAGTTTTTAGGGCCCCTATTATCTATAACCTATTGGTGTAATGGTGAAAAATTAATTGTGATGTACTTTTTCGCAAGATTACGAACTAACTGAATTCCCCTTTTTCTGAGTCCGTATCCTTCTTATCATCCTAACTCACATTAGACTCAAAAATATACCCTAGATCAAAATTATATAGCTCTAGTTCAAATGTTATTCTAATCTCACCGACGGCACAAGGATTGTCGCAATAAGGACTTGCGAGACACGCTTCCTTATCTTCTGTTAGAATTGATCAAATTAACAGAAATTTAACATTAAAATAAGTCAATTCGACAACTGAATGATTACCCGCATGTTTTTTGACTCCAAAATATGCTAAATATGAGATTGGGAGGAGATAGGGAACTGAATTTAGTGTGAATCTACGTTCCAATCAATTAATACAAATCGAGGGGAATCAGAAAATCCTATAATGCTAAATTAACATCGTAATAGTTTAAAATCTTATTTTTTGATAAAAAATGACAAATAAGCAAGTTTTGAGCTTGATTTTTATGAAAAACTTTGTTTGTGTTTACATATTTTAGACACAAGAGGTGTCAAATTATCAAAAATTTTTTTAAATATTTTTTGTCCAATAAATTATTAGACACCAGAGGAGTTAAAATTTCGAAATGCCATAAACCTTTTTTTTATCGAATTGACAAACTAGTATTAAAAAAAATGTCCTCATATAAACTTAGTTTCGACCAAATCTGACAAAATGCAGCCTGATAATTAGAATTTTTCACAGATAAAAAACTTTTCTATATTTCAATTGTGATTTTTGGTTTGTAATTTCTACAATTATAAAAATCTCAACAAGTGTTCGCTAAACAAAAAAAAACGAACTTTGTTAAACTTTCATAATCGGAACAAAACGATGATCTAATTTAACCTAATTCTCCCTGTCAAAATGCATTGCCGTCCCACCCCTCATGCGCTAAATGATAGTTCACCGGTCATCTGCATTATCTAATCAATTCGCCTCATTCCGTTAAAATTCTAAAACAAAATTTAGATCAAAGTTAATTAATGTACATAGCGTATAAAAATAGGATACGCCTAGTTTTTTCAATAATTCCTATCTTTTTGCTTACACCCTACGCATTTTTTTTGAGGGACATTTCCTTGACTTTTAATAGTAATTATTCAAACGTATATACTTTTTTGCAAAAAAAACATTCAAAAATTATTCAGAATTTTTTCCTGAAATTTTTTTTTAACTCGTGCAAACAATACCAAATAAAAATTACTATATATCGAAATGATCAATTTTAAAGTTCATTTATTTATTTTTACACTATTTTTATAAAATGGAAATTAGCGAATTATGATTACTACTATTAAATTTATCAAAACATTCAAAATATATGCCATAAATTTTTTCAATAATTCAAATCGACCGCTTGAAATTAATCAATTATTTTTAGCCGCAGATATTTTGAGACAAGTTTCTTCATGGAAACGTCCATGAATTAAATGAAGTGATACACAATCGCACTGTACAAATTGAAAGACATTCGATTCCGCATCAAATCTTTTTTAAAGATCACAATAAAGCTTAGTTGCGGTTTCAGATGTGACAGCCTATATCTATCTGACTTTCAATTCGGTGGAAGATATGAGGTATTGCAGAAGAACCGAAATGTGATTTCGCCTCATTCACATATTTCATGGCTTTTTGCCAGAGATTTGGCACAAGATCGCATCAAACTACTGGTGCAAAAAATGTCAACATATTTTCGATCCAGAAGATCCAAATAACCATGATGTTAAACCAACAGTGCGAATTTCTTCCAAATTCGGTAATTATAAAATGTCTTGAAAAAAATACAATTTTTTGTATGACTCACATTTTTATCAAATTTTCAGAAAATATTTTATTTTTTGAAAAATGCTTTCTACAAAACTAAGTAAATTTATCACCGTTGATATTATAAACATTAAATTTTTTAAAAAAAATGAAATTTTTTGTAAATGTTTTAACCTTGTGAGCAATATAATATAAGTGCCGCCAAGGCACCAGACCATAGTGGCCCACTTTGAATGTTGTCCAACAGAGCTTAAGACAGTTGAATTTTATTTTGTCTGCATAAAAAAGTGAAGGTCAAATTTTTGTTCTACATTTCATTTCTAGAATTTTATTTTGATTCTAGAAAAACTAGTGAGAAAAGCAAGGTATTCATATCACGTGATACCACATCAGTGTCTCTACAATTTTTTTATCTCTAGAAAAAATCACAAGACTCGGCCTACGGCATGTTTTGTCCGTTTTGATTTTATCTCATAATCAAAAGTAATTATAATAAGCCAAAAATTTTTTTTTAAAAAATTTATTTTTGATGAAAAATGTTATTTTCCCTATTAAAAGCAATAATGGCTTTTTTCTATTTTTTCGAGAAAAATAGTGATAAAGTCAACTATGACAATGTTGATTGTTTAATTCACTTTATAATACTAATTTTTCATGGGTCTTGAAGTGAAATTTAGATATTTCACTTCCTAAGAAAAATCTCTGCATCTATATATCAATAAATTTTATTTTATTTACTGTTAGCATCCACAAACTTTCCTAAAACTGGATATCTCACATTTGATTTGTATGTCCAAGTTCCGAAAATTTTTACCGGAAATTGAAACATAGGCTAAAAATCCTATAAATAACTTCTCGTAATGCCGGAACAAAACATTCGAAGAAAATTTAATTATTTCTCTGAAAACGATCTAAATTCTTATAAGTATTTGAAACAAAAGATTCTTCGATCCAGTTTTTTGTCTTTTTGTATTTAGGCATACTGGAGCCACAATGTGCTTTTGCTCACAGTAAAATAATTTAACATATAAATTTTTTAAGAAAAAAACTATTTATTAAAAATAATTTTTAGCAAGCAACATCATACCTTTTCCTCCTTGAGCGCAGAATTGCCATCCAAAAAGCGATTATGGAGAGTTTTCGCCACTTTTTGGTTCAATTGCCTACAAGATTCATCCACAGAGATAAGGCTAAACAAATCATATTTTATTGAAATCTTTCTTATCCAGAAAAGTTAATAAGTGGCTTGAAATTTAGATCTAAAATCATAAAATGGATTCTTTAAATTCTCATATAAACAATTGTGCTATCGATTGATCGTAATTTTCTAGAGGGAACTCAACAAAACATGGCTTTGAATTTCGAATTTGAATTGTAATTTACAGGGATATGGGCACTATCAAAGATCGTGGCACAAAGAAATATTTCTAAATCCATTGGTTAATTTAACCCCAAATATGATTATGATAAGCCCATTCCTGTAATCCCAAGTTCTTCCGATTCAAAAAACTCACACCAATCCAATTAGAAACAAAAAAGTCACGATTCCGCAAAAATAAAATTCTCGTAAGGCTAATTTGATATGAGTACAAAAAAACTATGAGGCGACCTCGAATTAAGAAAATATTTGTACATTTCAAATAATAGTGTCTATGACTCGGTAAACCTTACAAAACGATATTTGATAAAATGCGCGATTCCTATTAGGATCTTCATCAATAAAAACTTGAAAATTCGTCCGATTATGTTTGGAGCGGTAAAAGAGTTAAAAAAGGATTTGTGTGATTTCTCTGTATCAACAGCAGAAACACTTCCAGCAGAATTACAAAACAGCAAATTAGATGGAAATGTTCTCTGGAACACAATCACGTCCAAACTACATTTTCCATTAAATTGCTGTTCATATAAAATATCGATAGGCAATTCCGCACTTTTACAAATTTCTGGGTACCGTACGTCTTCCCTCAATTCCTCATTCTCATGACGTCACCTGCCTCTACATGACATTTTTGTGACTTAAAAACGAGAGGAAATCTTGCATCGCTACATTAAAAATGATAGCGATTCTCCAAAATATTCGGTTATCTTTGAAAAACGGGGTTACACAAAAGAACTGGCCTACTCTAACAATAAAGCAATGGCTTTTCGAATTCAAAAAGTCCCAAGAAAGATGGTTGATGTCAGAGGTTTGTCTTATTTGACGTTATTAAACTAATAGAAACTGCACCAGTTCTCACTGAGTAATTTCAAACGGAGTGCTTCATCTAATTTCGGATATGTTTCACATTAAAAAAATGAGAACATAACAAAAAATTCATATCCTGAATGCTTAATTCGAAAATGCTGATAGGAATTAAAAAAAAAGAGAAATATAAAGCTCTAAAAAGAAATTTTGAATCGAATAATTCTCTGTGAAGGCATTTTTCGGAGCTTAAGATCACTATATTTTTTTGGCTTTAACTTCTGCCAGAAATCGCGACTAAAATTGTGAAGCACTTCTTATAATTATTGAAAATTCATAAATTCCAATTTCTTTGTTAATTAATTAACATGACGCTATTATGATTATGCTTTAATAATTCCGATGTTTAAATTTTTTCAACAATTTGTTATTTATATAAATGGTTAAAATTTGGAAGTTATATGATGAATATTTAAAATAATAATCATTTTTGTAAATAATTATGCTAATGTCACAAACTGTTTCAAATTATAAACATGACGAATTATTTACATGCTTTTTTTCAGAATTATTTTCAAGAAAAAAGATTCATAAATTCAAAATGTTATAATATTTTTGTTCGCTACAGCATATTTTCTAAAAATAAAAATTGTCAATATTTACCTTCGCCTTTTTTTCCCGCTTCTGATAATATTCGTCCGTTAAAATTGACTTGCCCTCAAACGCAGTGAACCTAAAAATCTTGTATATAAAAAAGTTTTATAAACAATTGCGGCGTTAAAACACCCATTTTTTTGTTTAAATCACGTGTATATAAACACTATTGAAAATTAATTTTTTGTTATAAATAAGATTAATTGAATAGAAAAACAAACTTTTTTAGTAAACATTACCTTTTGCGCCATAATATAGTTTGTTATCAAAAAAAACCAATTTAAATTTATATTGTTTATTTGCAGTGCCTTGTCAAAAATGAATTTTTGAATTGTAAAAACGTATAAATAATCAAAAATTATTTTACAATATTAAAATGAAATTATTTTAGATTTTTCGATAACCACTGTGAAATGTCGAAAACGATGAAGAACAATGTAACTATCCAAGCCATCGCCTATCATGTACAGATATAGGAATTTTTGCCGATCCCAGAATTCCTACAATCAATCGCATTCACTAGCCTTTCAAGATCATACAAAAGAAGCTGTAATCTCCGATCTCACTCTGATGCTCCCAATCAAAATTTTATTGACAAAAATAAAAATTTGCGCCATACACTTCGCTCAATTGGCAGACATATTTCGGGTATCAACAAGAATCGAGGTCGGAGATTAAACTTCTAAGGATATAGCCCGGTACTAAGAAAAAATGGTAGAAAACCACAATAAATGTATGCTTACTTCTGCCCAAGGAAATGTCGATGTTCAGCCGAAGAATTTCAACGCTATGCAGCCTTAATCATAAGGACATTTTGCAATAAACAATTTCTTACTAGTTCAGATAATTCTGAAATTGATTTTGACAAATGCTAAGGCAGCTAATAAAACAAATTGTTTTGACATGGAGAGATCAGACTACGATATCTAAAAATAAATCTCAATTGAGATTTCGACTTTTGATAATGACTCAAAAACCAGATCCAAATTTATACAATATCATTTAAGCTGCCGCAGATTACAATATTATCGCGTAAAACCAACAATCGAACCATTTCCGACCAAAATATACAACAGATGTCCAGATAGACTCAAATATAATTATAGGGCTTTTCATAAATAATTCGTTTATCTCTGCTCAGAGGAAAAATAAAAAACCTGAGAACGTCCACCCGAATCTTCGGATATTTTTTAGAGGACGATTCTCGGTTAGATCAGTGCAAAGTGTAAAAAATAAAAAACAAGACGTTTCTTTAATTTGACCAAAAACAAAATAAAAGACAGAAAAATAATTTTTTCCCTGTTTCAACTCAAATCTAGCTGGCCCCAATCTGTGTATAAATCTATCAAGATTTATCTTTTTGTTTTAATTACCCTGTGATCGACTAATGCCTCTCTCTGTGAATAAACATGTAAAAATTGGGAATAAGTTTGGCGCATTTAGGAGTCATTTTTGTATTAAATCACAGCGCCCCATTCGAATTCTTTTCAAATCTTTTTTCATCTCCATAATTTAAAATCCATCCATAATTTTTTCAATTCTTTTTCTCCGCCCTTAAAAAACTTGTAAGTTTTTTCATTTTTTCCCAAAATTTTTTGCTGCCAAAATTAAAAAACAAATGGATCAATAAAATAAAAAATAATTTTTTTGGATTGGATATCTTTTCTATGAAAGGAAGCATAACTCCAGATTACTCAAAACCTACCCCGTGAGGACAGTCAGTCTCGTGCTTAAAAGTCATCAAACAAGTCCACAAAGAAACTTTAAAAGATTTGCAAAAACGAAATTGAGGAATTCGTAGAATCAATAAATCGCATTCTACAAAATTCATCAAGGATTTGAAAAGATGAATTGGAAATTGCTTCTAACGAGATTGCGATTTGTAGGAGATTTTTGATGAATGGATTTTATGAAATAAAACAAAAAGAATTTATCTCCAAAGGAATGTTTAAAATTTTCCTTGGAAAAATTGAAAATCAAATTCACAAGCTCTAACTGGTTAACTATTAATTAGATTAAAATCTCAATCTAGTTAGAATCTTATAAACTCTATTATTAAAGACCATCAAGATCTAGAAAACCGCAACAATAAAAAGTTGCTAAGACATGTTTTTCAAAATTAAAATCTACATTGAATTAATCTTTTTTCATGCAAAAAATGAAAATTTCTTACTTTCATTAGATTTCTTTAAAAATTTATTTTAAAACAAAGGCTCTATTTTTATATTTACAAAATAAATTTAATTTTTTGTTACATTTACTAGCCTCAAAATTATTTTGTAAATATTTGAAAGGCTCAATAATCATATTATTTCATAACAAAAATGTATATTCGCCCCTCAATATTTAAGAGGTAAATTCGCCTCAACATGTTCTAAATATATTCGCCTCAAATATTGAAGTATTTCGCCTCAAATATTCGTATTATTTTTTCAAAAAAAATAAATAAGTTAAGTCATATGGAGCGGAATATACAATGAACGAAGTCACAAATTAAGTCGATAAAGCAACAGGATCCAATCGACCCTACTTGGAGCGACTATACTAGAGTATCTTTTGAACCATCTATTCGAAATTATTTTTTCAAAACTAATTTTTTGAAACCAAATTAAGGAAAACTAGGGAAAACAAACAGCTGAACGTTGAAATCAGCTAGATAATACCAATAGCCGTCAGAGAAGAATTTCAATTAAAATTAAGCTAACTCAAATTTGTAGCATTCCGAAGATATTTAGACTTATTATGTAAAATGATTTTTGATTTATTAAAATATTGGGCTGAAAATAATACTTCGATTTCAACATTCAAACATTGGGAAAAAAATTTAAAACTAGACTTCATTTATTTCCTGAGGCAGAGATTTATCCTTTTAGTGGATTCCGAGAATTAATTGATTCATCCACCACAGTTTTAGACTATCTAAAAGTGTTTGAATATTCAAACCATCTTCCAAATTTGAAAATAAAATCGAAAAAAGAGTATTCATGGAGGAGCTCCAATCGTATGAATAATGAAATCCAATTCAATTTACAAAGACCAAGCGTTCTCATAGTAAGGAATCGAGATACAAAAAATCAGCAGAAGATTTGATTTAGAGTAGATTATCGCCACTTAGCTCCGTGAAACCGTTAGAATTTCCTATCAAGCTTGCTCGAAAAACGCAGTATATCCAAAATCAAAATATTCAATTTCAACCAAAAAAATCAAAATTTCCACAAGAAAAAGTTTCAAACAAGGCCTTCAAAGCGCAAAAATTCTTCTCACTCTGCGTTAATAAAATTTCGATACAAAAATCAACAAAAATATTTTTTCAAAATCATTATTCCTTATTAAAATAACTAAAATAAGTTTATAGCTTCAATCCCAACATGTATATGTAGCTAAAATGATGAAGGGACGGTACATAAGAAATAAAATCTTAAACTTATTTCCTGTTTCAAAAATCACTACTTCTTATGAACATAACTCACTCGTAAATCTAGGATGGGGACCAATTAAAATTCAATCAGGCGCACAAAAAATCTATTTTGCTCGAAAACAACAAACAATTTTTATTACATTAAGCACCTTCAAATGGACCTTTCAATTTTAAAAATATTTATTTGCCTTAATTCTATTATTAATGATTCCATTTTTATATAACAAAAAAATTCCCCCCCAAAAAAGTTTCTTAGAAACTCTAAAATATTTATTTTTCACTTAAACTTTAATAATTTGATTTTATTAGCTTTATTGTAAAAAGAAGAAAAAAAAACTAGTTTTAGAAATTTTCCGGAAAGAAACACAAAAAAAACCGTCATTAAGTTCAAAAACATTATTCCTTAAATCAATTTCAAATTTGACTTTATATAAACCATGTAAATTTTCCCGCCCTATTTTTATATAAAAATTGTAAATTTGTAAAGAAGAGTATTTGTTCTTACACTATTTAGAAAAGTGTGACAATCCAGTTGACTTGCTTCTTTCGAAGACGAGGAACATAAATTAAAGTTATAAAACAGATTAAAGATAAATGACTCCGAGAAAAACAAAAATCAAAAATCCAACGATCAAAAAATCCATGCCTCTTGGACATGTAAAATAAAAATTATATAAATATGTAAAATGAGATTTATAAAGAACAATGAAAAATTCACGATTCTTTTTTCCAAAGAAGTGATTTTTATTTTTTAATGAAACTTAATTTTAAAAAAATATTTTCAGAGACGAGAGCCCACAAACAATTTTAACTATAATAGCATAAATCTGGAGTTCATAAAGTTGGATACGTTGGTATGAATCAATCAATTCAATCAAAAACATCTTGTCAAATGTCAAGATTGTCGCAAATCTTGATTCAAATTTTGAGAATTTGGAAAACAACTAAAAAAATGAAGAAATTTCCTCCAAAGTTGAACCAGAGTTTCGACCAATCTTGCGAAGAGCAATACAAAATGTTCAAAAGAACCGCAATAGCGGCGACTTTGAACAAAAGAGAAACCTCATTCTGAAAATGCGACGAGGTGAATGTTAAATGACTAAATTAAAAAATATTCTTCTTTTAATTTTTTTCAAAATTAATTTTTTTCTGCATTTCAATAAAATAAATTAGTTTCTTTAGCCACCAGGAACATGGACATTTTGCTCCGATGAAAAGACAAGTGCACTCAAAAACCAGAACGAAGCAATTCGATATTTTGAAAAACTACCGATACAATCGGACTATTCAAATACGCCAACAAATACGGGAGAAGCGGAGCTCTATATCTTTAAATTCGGAAAACCTGAAAACAATTTTACAAAAAGAACCTTCAAGAAAAACCTCAAAAAGTATAGCGCCAGATTCCCCCAGTATCTGTTTTGGAAAAGAAACCACGGACCCCTTAAATCCGAATTAAAACATTTAAATAATAAGCTATAGAACCACCTTAGTAGAAATTTAAAAATATATCCAATTTCTATCAAATCTAATAAAGAGAAGAAAACTTAAAAGCCGATTTAAATGTATAAATTGCTCATTTTCTTCAGGATTTCCGTAATGAAAATCGGTTGCAATTTAATAATCCAAATCGGAGTTTTATTATGGATTCAAAAATCATAAGTAAAAAAGCGCAATAATCTTGAAAGAACTACGGTTAAGTCGGCCTTGCTTTATTTAATAAAATTTTTTAATCAAAATATAATTATTTGATCAATTAATAACAAATGAATTACATCAAATTTTAGGTCTAAAAATTGTAAATTTTAAAGGCCAACAAAATACACCAGAAGAAGAATTCTTCTGGCAACAAATTCATACATTCAAATTTTTATTTCAAGCTTATATTTTTTATTCAAAAAATAGAATTTTTTAAATCTGACCCTGAAAAATACTTTCGCAAAAAAAATTTAAAATTTCCAAGAAGAATTGACGCTTGCCTTTTATGGAGTGCACTTATAGTTCACTAGGTCCAATGAGCTATAGCCAAATTATTTCTAGTTTTTGAAATAACGTTGAAAAAGATCAAAAATACGAAATAAAAGGAAAATAACTAGTTATGTTTGCTATAGCCCAATAAAAACCATAAAACCTATCGGTGTCTTGTAGATTTACTCTTTTTATAATAGCAATAAAGACGAAAATAATTTCAAGAACCGTTAACCGGTATTGCCCTAGTTTCTAACACAAATAGAACAAATGAGATATTTTACAAAATCATATATTTGGAACCCAGTAGTATTCCATAGTACTCAGAAAAATAAAATAAGAAAAAATTCCAATCACAGATTAATGAACTTGAATGAGAAATTATAAAAAAAAATATACCAATTTTTGGGCACCCACTACACTAGTAGACGCCTCAGCAATCACGCTTTTAACGTGTTTAGACTTAATTCCTAATTTAAGTAAAAAATGTCCTGCCATGTTCTTACATAAAAAGTCACCACTACTTATCAATAGCGATCATACAAATAGGACAGAATGCATAAATACTTTTTAATAAATGACAATTCTCTTTAGCATGTTAGCATTTGACTCTTACAACCCAAAAGAGCAACATATTAGTATTGACTTGACCATTCAAAAAAATATATTAGAAAAAATAGCGATTCTGAATTACAGGATCATGATGAGGAAATTTTAAATTTAAATTCTACAATTAGTTCGTTAATCAGTGATTAGAAAAAAAATATTAAATTTTTCTATTACTTTAAACACTTAAATGTATTCACTTAATTATACAGTATGTCACATTTACTTTATACAAAAGTCCCATTTTCCATTCATAATTAATAAAAATTTATGTTCCTTCTGTCGTTAAACTCGATAAATTCTAAAAATTAACAATCATTCTTGACGATAAAATCTTGTACATATTTTTACAAAACTAACATTATAACCCATTAGTTAAATAACCAATTAAAAACCTCTCTTAATCCAGAGCGTAGGCAACCATGACGAAGAGTCAAATAAACGAAAGTCTTTGATGGGATTTAACGCTTTTTGGACAGATTACATAATCTTAGTCAAAAAAGCGTATTATAATTCGCCCACTCAAAAAAACCCCTTTTCGCATGTTTTAACCTGTATATTCTCGAAATAAAAATTTGAAAGAAAAATTTAACTGAGAATTATTTTCTGAGCAAAGAAGTGAATTTAGTTTTTGAGATTTAATTTAAAGTTATCTAGACACTTGACTGTCACTCGGCATTGAAAAAAAATAAAGTTTTATTTATAAAAATTAAGATTAAAAAATCAATTCACCTTGATTATCAAATTTAAGTCGAAATTTTATTAATCTTTAAAAATCGATAAATTTTTGAAAAACCCAAGCAAAAGAAAAACAAAAATTTTAAACAAATCAATAATTTGATATTTTTAAACTTTTTGATTATTTCTTTTTAACCTTTACCCACACACTTAAAGTTATAGGAAAAGAAATGCAACTAAACGAAGTTCTTTTGATTGGATTAACGCTGGGGACAAATTACATAACTTACTGTCAAAAAGCGTAATTCGCCTACTCAAAAACCCCTTTTCCATCTTTTTAACCTGTAGATCTCGAAATAAAAATTTGAAAAAAAAATTTAAAACTTCGATAATTATTTTCTGAGCCAATTGTTAAACGTTCAAAAAAGTGTTCTAAAACCGGTATCTAATATAGACTACTTAGGTTTTGAGTATAATCTGGTACAAAATAACACTTTTTTCCGTGTTAAACAAAAATGTATAGACGATTATAAATTTCAACTCATAAAAATGTTTGCCCAAGGCAATAAAAAATTTACAGATACAATCTTAGATTGTAAAATGAATAGAAAATATCCTTTGTGGGAAATATTTAATCAAGAGCAAATAAATATGATTCATAATGCGAAATTTACGCATAAACATGTTCAACAAATTATGGGTAAACTAGAGTGGGTCAATAGGAAGTTCAAATTAGACATCGAAATTCTCCCTATTGATTTAATTTTCAAATATCCTTTTTTATCTAAAAATAATTTTCTATTCAAAATAATGATAAGGAATTTATTTGACATTCTACCGGATCTTAAATTCATTATCGAAAAAAATCAATTCCCTTTATCTAAAATGTACTACTTTAAAATTTATTCTCAAGACTTCTTGTCTACTGATAATAAAATCAATAGGGAGAACTCGGTGATTGATGTGTCAAAATTATTTGACTTATCCTTAATAGATGAGTCATTAAGTTTAAATGGACAGCCGATTAAAATTAGAAATAATGACAAATTTAAGCGGATTACTCAACAAATAAATGACAAAATTTTTAAAACAGATCTACTCGATAAAAAGTTCACAAATCCGAAATATTTTCGAGAACAAACAGTTTCAAAAATTGTTAAAATTCTCATCGTTCACAAAGATTTTAAATCCTACATAAATTTTAATCCGGAAGATTTAAAAGTACTAAAAATGATTTTATCATTTAAATTCCACTTATATAACAATTTAAAAATTATTATTAATTTGCAGTTTACCTGCAAAAACCCGCCTTTGTCTTTGCCATCTCATCCTATTCCGACTCCTTCATTCTTTGAATCCAATAATTTGGACCCTAAAAAAACTTTTGTTTTATTTGGAGATGAGTTTAAGTGGAGAAATTGCCCCGAATTTATTACACTTCATAAAAAACATTTCACTAAATTTGGCTTTTCTTGCCACATTCAAAAATTCGAATTTTGGAATTTTATGAATAAAGAAAAAGTGAATGCTATCATTTTAAATGATATAACTCCAAAATACCGGGATTTTATTTTTAACATTATTGACGGAAAGAATAATAAAATACTCGTTTTTTGTGTTTTTCGGTCGAGAAATAATTTCAGGTGGTGCCAAGCACTTTTAAATAAATTTCAACCTGAACATTTTTCTATTAATAATTCTCAGTGGTATTTTATGAACCGAAAAATCAAAAAACGAGTATTTAAAACAGCCTTACTCATTCGATAACTTATTCGATAACTGTGACTCATTTATAATAAAAGATATGAGAATATGGAAATTGCTTCTTATCAAAACGCGTGACAAAGGTGTCAAATCAGAAAAATCCTAGTGGTATGCCTGACTATTTAATAATCGGGCAACCTTCCAAAATTTAATTTCGGGAAGTATTGTAAATTTGTAAATTATTTTGAAATATCTTTTTAATTAATTTCATTTATTTTTCACATAATTTCTGTCTTAAAAATTGGAACAAAATGCTTAGCATATAAAATTTCTGTTATCTTTTCGAAAATTTTTTTAAATTGTCTTTCCTGCTTAAAGCAGACAATTGTGTATCTTATTCTCTATCATAAGACGAAAATATGATATTTTTTTCAAAAACATTAAGCAATTCCAGTTTTTTCGGTTCAAACTGGTAAACACCAATAATTCGAAAAACAGGTGTTTTTTCATAATAAGACAAAAATTGTAATGAAAATTTATGAACATTCAAGAGAAAATGACCGGAGTATATAAAGAGACTGCATAAAAATTTTCCAGTTTCAAACAAATTATTTTCGAAAAAAAAATTCGAAAAATTGAATTTAAAATTTTTGATAAGTTTTAGAGAATCGAGAAATGTCGGCCAACCTGATTATACCGACTTTTGAAGGTGTGCCTTTAGATGAGACTAGACTCAGCAAGGTCAATAATACCTTCGTATTGCCAGAAAATGAACTAGAGCTGAAATATCCCCCTTTTTCTGAGTCCGATCCCTTCTTGGATCATCCTAATCATCACATTAGGACTCAAAAAGGGGAATATTACCCTAGATCAAAATTATATAGCTCTAGTTCAAATGTTGAGTCTAATCTCACCGACGGGCACAAGGATTGTCGCAATAAGGACTTGGCAGAAAACGCTTCCTTATCTTCTGTTAGAATTGATCCAAAAATTAACAGAAATTTAACATTAAAAAAGGTCAATTCGACAAACTGAATGATTACCCGCATAGTTTTTTGACTTCCAAAATATGCTAAATATAAGATTGGGAGGAAGATAGGGAAATGAATTTAGTTTGGAATCTACGTTCCAATCAATTAATACAAATCGAGGGAGATCAGAAATAATCCTTATAATGCTGAAATTACAATCGGTAATAATTTAAAATTCCTATTTTTTTGATGAAAAGTACAAATAAGCAATGTTTTGAACCTTGAATTTTATAATGAAAAACTATGTTTCGTGTTTAAACATATTTAGACACAAAGAGGTGTCAAAAATTATCAAAAAATTTTAAAATATTTTGTCGCAATAAATTATTTAGACACCAGGGAGTTAAAATTTCGAAATACCATAAGCCTTTTTTCTCCGAATTGACTAAAAAAGTATTAAAAATGCCTAATTATAAACTTAGTTTCGACCAAAATCTGACAAATGACAGCCTGAAAATATTAGAATTATTAAACTAATTTTTGAATGAAAACATTTTTTTCACATTTAAAAACTTTTAATATAATATCAAGTGTGAGGTTTTGCTTTGTAATTTTCACAATTATAAAAATCTCAACAAGTGTTCGCTAAAATAATAAAAAACGAACTTTGTTAAACTTTCATAATCGGAACAAAACGATGATCTAATTTAACCTAATTCTCACCTGTCAAAATGCATTGCCGTCCCACCGCCTCATTCCGCTAAATGATAGTTCACCGGGTCATCTACATTATCTAATCAATTCGCCTCATTCCGCTAAAATTCTAAAAACAAAGATTTAGATCAAAAAGTTAATTAATGTACATGAGGTATAAAAAAGAAAGGGATACGCCTACGTTTTTTCTATAAAATCCTATCTTTTTGCTTAAACGCCTACGCATTTTTTTAAAAAAAAAACATTTTCCTTGACTTTTTAAAAATAGTATTAAAACATTTATTACTGATTTTTGCAAAAAACATTCAAAAATTAGTTCAGAATTTTTTCTGAAATTTTTTTTAACACTGTGGCAAACAAAATGACCAAAATAAAAATTACTCTATAATTCGAAAATGATCAATTTTAAAGCTTCATTTATTTAATTTTTTACATTATTTTTTTATAAAAATCGGAAATTAGCGATTTTATGATTAATAATATTAAATTTTATCTAAAAACATTCAAAATATATGCATATTTTTTTTCAATAATTCAAAATCGACTCGCTTGAAATTTATCAATTATTTTTAGCCGCAGATATTTTGGACAAAGGTTTCTTCATGGAAAACGTCCATGAATTAAATGAAGTGTATACAATCGCACTGTACAAAATTTTGAAAGACATTCGATTCCCGCAACTCAAAATCTTTTTTAAAGATCACAATAAAGACTTAGTTGCGGTTTCAGATGTCACAGCCTATATCTATCTGACTTTCAATTCGGTGGAAATTTTGAATGAGGGATATTCATGGTCAGAAGAAGCCGAAAATGTGATTTCGACCATCATTTCACATATTTCATGGCTTTTTGCCAGAGATTTGGCCACAAGATCACATCAATCTACTGGTGCAAAAAATGTCAAACAATATTTCGATCCAGAAGATCCAAATACCCATGATGTTAAACCAACAGTGGCAAATTTCTTTCCAAATTCGGTAATTATTAAAATGTCTTGAAAAAAATATATTTTTTTGTGTGACTCACAATTGTTATCAAAATTTTCAGAAAATATTTTTTTATTTTTTGAAAAATGCTTTCTACAAAACTAAGTAAAATTTATCACGTGATATTATAAAAACATTACAAAATTTTTTTCAAAAAAAGAAATTTTTTAAAAAAATTGTTAACCCTTGTGAGCATATAAATATAAGGTTCCGCCATGGCACCAGAGCCACAATTGTGGCCCCACTTTGAATGTTGTTCACAAAAAGCTTAAGCAGTTGGAATTTTACTTTTGTCTGCATAAAAAAGTTGAAA
>SCLH01000067.1:48537-59725 GCA_004367855.1 Oikopleura vanhoeffeni | reverse complement strand
TTTTAGACCCAGATACAAGCTGTCTGAAAATTTACACAGAGTCGGAGGTGAGGTTATTATTGTTGGAAGCCAATTTTTGATTTTTTGATCTTCGCTTTTGATTTTCTAGGAATCACTTTTTGAGCCGATTTTTCAATTTTTGGCTTTTCAACTCTTCTTTTTTTAGGCGATGTTCAGAGCGCGTTGTATTCGACTCAGGTAGATAAAATTGTCGGCTATGTTGGTCTCGGATTTTTGATTTATCCTAGAATTCTAAGATTGACTATAGTAAACCGTGATTGGTTGAATTTTTGATTAGCTGTGAGCCACTTTTTTGATCAGGTGAAATTCTCAGCTTCATTTGGTGTATTTTGTTTGATAGACGAACCTGTTTTTGGTTCGACTTTTCATTTCCGGTTCGACTGTCATTCATTTTCTAGATTCTAGATTTTATTCAAAATTCTTTCATCTTTTACTGATATTTATTTTTAGTCGAAATGCTTTTTAACATTGTCTAAAGAAGTGGTTTGAGTCGAAAAAATGCAACTCGGCGTATTAAGCTGAGATTCTAGAAGAAAAAATCAAAATCGAATTCTTCTCTCATTTTTTGTTCTGATTTATTGGTACTTTGTGTAATTTTGAGCGCTTTGTTGTGGGTCTAAAGAAGCTTAGATTTAGAAAAAACCGTTGTAGGGCTTAGATGATCACCACGTGGTCGTGTTATGTAACAGGTTTACTTTGGATGTGGTATGTTGACGGAGGTTAGATGCTATAAGTATTTTCCTAGATTTTTTACAACTTGCCCTGAACTGTTTGAGGGCGTGATTTTGCGAAGTCAAAGGGAACTTACCCTTAATGTCTCACTTCCTAAGTTTTGAAGGTGAATGAAATTTTAGATCGAATTCGTCCTTTCACTTCAAATTGTTCTCAAACTCAAAACTTTTTTTTTTTGGGAGAAATCAAGACTTTCATGGTAAACTCAGTGGAAATTCTGTACAAATGCCGGTAATCAAAAAGTTTTCTGAAATCTCATATCTCGTGCCCCAATCCTTAAATCCATTTTGAAAGAGTGAATGTGGTTCCTATAAAGTTTTTAAGATTTTCTCTAACTCATAAGACCAAAAACGAATCACGTGACCTTCAAATTAGGAAATAAGTTTTAGTTCGATTTAAACATAGTTATCAAATTAGTCGAAATGTTTTGGCGCCATTAACACCTACATTCAGGTGTTCTTGAACTAATAATACCTCCTAAACGTTCACGTGTTTATTTTTCGAGAATAGGTTATTATGGATCATTGCAACCTATTTTTGGATTATTTTCGTCCGTGATTTTTGTTTCGGCTTTGGTTAATGTGCAAAAAGTCTTAAAACGTTTGAGAGTGACTCTGATTTTTTGGACGTAACCTTGTTTCAACTTACTCTCTCGTTTTGTTTTTTTGCAAAACTACTGAAATCCACGTGGAGCCAACCGCCTTAAGAATGCTGTCACAATTTCTAAGCTTCTTTGCGATTTGATTGCGCCTCGGTTTTAGAGCAGTTTAGAAGTCCAACTTCTCGAAATAAGGATACTCAAGACATGCGTAAGCGACAGAAAAGAGAGAAAAATCGTCACAAATTACAGGTCATTTTTACTAAAATTTTGTTAAAAATTTACTTGACATCCGTGGCTGCAGCCGCTGATTTATTGACGTTTTTGGAAGATTGATACTTATGTTCACCTGATTAATTAGGTGTTTATTGGCCCAAAAAAATTTTCGGCGTAATTTGATCACTATTTGTTTACTTGAATTAAAACCTTATTTCCTTATTTGAAGGTCACGTGATCGTTTTTGGTCTTTGGTGTAGTGAAAAAAAGTCTTAAAAACTTCTAAAGACCCACTTCACTTCTTTCAAAAATTGATTCAAGTAATTTTTGAAAAAACAGTACTATTTTGGCCAACCTTATTCCTTGAATATACGGTCACGTGATCATTTTGGGGCTATGGTGTGATGGGAAAAAAGTCTTAGAATTTTTTTCTGGTCCCGCTCAGAGGCTTTTTTTGATGATTTAATTTTTTTTTGCAAAAAATAAGTACTGTAATACAGTAAAAATTTTCGAGAAAGAACGCACAAACGTCAATTATTCAAATAGTCGATCAATCACTTTGTAAATTTTCATTCATACATGATTAAGGGTCCTTAATTGCAATTAAAGGCCATTGCGCCACGGATGGCGCAAAAGACACTACGGGAGTTAAGACAAAATGACGTTTGTGCGTTTCTTTTGAAAATTTTTACTGTATTACTGTACTTATTTTCTGCAAAAATTTTCCAAAAACGTCACGTGATTTTAATCGAACTTTGCTGTAATGAGAAAAAAGTCTTAAAAAGTTTGAAGTTTATCAACAAATTTTTTTGACGTAATTTGAGTACTTTTTCAGATTAGATTTATTTTATTTTGTTTCTAACAAAAATTGTAAGTTTTATATTGCAAAGTCGAAATGATTTGTTGTCCTAAAACCATTTTGCCCAGTTGTTGAAGTTTTTGCATCCTAATATCTTTCAATTTTATTTACTGTGAATAACTTATAATTAATAATTTGTTTCCTTCTTTTAGTTAACTGGTGGCCGAGGGGCATTTATTTGCCATGAAAATCATGAAGGACTGAACCCGAATGAATACTGTTATTCGTACGATGAATTATTTCCGAACGCCACCAAAACGCCACCTAACCCGTGCGATACATTCAAAGCTGCCGGTCAGATAACTAGCGATTAGAATACTGTTAACATAACTCTACATAAGCACAAATTTCAAACAAGGTTTTTATTTGGTCGAAATAGAAGATACAAATTGAAAAGAACAATATTTTAAAATAATTTTGATTTTATTCCCAGATATACCTCAAATATCCAACAGAGTACATATGAATCGTAAAACAATAAAATATGATACCTTTAACTTCATGATTGTCATTCCTGAGTGAAGAAATTCAGATAAATCTAGTGATTGGTTATTGCAGAGATTTCCTATGAAAAAGTTGATACAAGTTAAATACAAATGTGCAAATTATACGCTTCAAAAAATCTTTGGGGTCAAATTACGATTTAAATTTTAATATAAAAATTTTTTAAAAAGTTAAACATTTTTTCAGATAAAAGAATTTAATCAAATAAAGTTTTTATAAAACTACTAGTCAGTATAAGTTAATTTGGAGTATACATTTTTGGTGGACAAAATTTTTGGCACAAAAAACTACAAATTTGTAGAAAAATCGTATGCAATAAATCATTTTACGCCGCAAAATACATATTTGAATACATTTTGATAGCATAAACCACCTTGTTTAAAGCAAAAATAGACAAATTAATCAAACAATGAAAAATCTCGTAAATTCGAATTTTACTTGAATTTTGTCGACCAAAAATGTATACTCCGTTTATTTACATGTTTTTATATTCTTGACTGTTCAAAATAATAATCCCATATAAAATTAACAAATATTTTGAATTTCCAAATTTTTCAATTATTTCAAATACCGATATTTTTCAAATTAACCCTCCGAGGCATATAGCCTTTTGAAAGGCTAAAGCCACTTTAAATTAGCCAAAAATGATGAAAAAAATGATCGCCGAAACTTCTCCTTTTGATACATTTTAAAATTCAACAATGTGAATCTAAAAATATTTTCTAAAATTTTTTTGGATACTGGGTTCAAATTTCATGACGAATTGATTGAAAGGCGATTTTTCGCTTAAGTTTTACTTCCGAAAAAATACTTTTTGATCCAAATTAGGAATTAAAATTTCAAATAAGCCAGTTTTTAGGAAAGTGTTTTGAGTACAATTTGCAAGAAAAATTAGCCTTCTGGACATATCTTGAGCAAAAATGTTTTTTTAAGGAGTGAAATTTCAAAATATCTTATTTTGATATTAGTATGGATAAAATTATAAGTTTTGAAAAAATATATAATTTGTGAAAATTATGCCAAAGTGGTATTCTTATACCATATTTGCCTTAATATTATAATAATAATCAAATAATTTCATTAAATCGAGAAAACTAACAATTTATTCCTAAAAAACGTGATTTTTTTATGAATATTATGAATTTATTTAAAAATATTTCTTGATTCTCAACAGATTTAGTCAATAAGACAAAAGTATTGAGTGAAACATAGCACTGTGCAATTATTGAGATAAACATACATTTCCTGGAGCCTACCATGAAGTAGTATCACGTGGTTTAATTAACCTTGCTTTTCAAACGTTTTTTTCTAGAATTAAACATAAAATTTCTAGAATATAAAATTTTTTTCTCCAAAATTTAACTCAAAATTTCAACTTGATATAAGATAAATGGAAGGTTTATCTTATAAAAGTTTTCTGTAAACAACGCTCAAAGTATAGTCTCCTGAAAGGCTATTGTGTCTCGGCGGAACTTTTTTTTGTATGCTTCGAAGGGTTAAACTGTGCAAAAAATAGAGTTTTGGGAACTCCATCACTTGATATGATTGGTAAAATTGAGATAAATCAGAGGATTTGAAATATGAAATTTTAAAAGTCAAAATTGGGTACCGATTTTAGAGAATTTTTTGTGGTCAAAAAAAAAGATGCACAATTATTGAACTAGGGGTCATAAGTGACCGCAAGGTGGCGCTAGAGGGAAATTTATATTTTCAGGGAAAACCGAAAGTCAAATTTTCCGACTTTTAAAATTTCTTATTTCAAATCTTCTCACAAAATTTGACACCACATTGTTTTTTTAATGCAATATGAAATAAGACACCGATTTAAATTTCTTTATCAACTTTCCTGTGCAGCAGTTAACACATACTTTTCCACTGTTCCGTGTATCACCCCGATAACATGCTGTGTTTTGATAAGATGCATCACAATATGGGTCACCACAACCGTATTCATCGTGTACTCGTCCACGTTTGAAATCGTAGTATGAAACACTCCAACAAGAAGAATCGCAGGTTACTTTTTGGGTGAATGAAATAACTTTATAATTTTTTATTGTTTTTAAGACATAATAATTAATGTACGGGAAAATTTTTTTTCGTCATAATGTTTTTTCATCAAAATATTTTTCGTCTTTTTTTTTATTTTTATTCAATTTTTTGTTTTTCTTCCAAATTTAATAAAATCAAAAGTTTGATTTTCGTCAAATACGTAATTATCTTTCAACACAACTTTAATTTATCTTTCAGCAGCTTGTTTCACAGAAAAATAAATTTGACAAAAACGAAAGTTTGACGAAAAACGAAAGTTTGACAAAAAATGTGACGAAAGAATATTCTGACGAAAAAATTTCAAAAAAATCGAGCTATTCTTTCGGAAATTTAAATTTTCCAAATTTTGGCGTTAAAGTTGAGTACAATTACATTTTTAAAATATTACAGGTTGAATTTTATTTTTTGTCGGTGTGATACGATTTCTTGGCCTCAAACAAAAAATCCTGAATCAAAGTTTATTTTATTTAATTTGGCGCCAAGTAATCTCAACCACTGGATTTCATTTTAAAATTGAATTTTAAACACCAATGGTTAATAATACTTTTTTAATCTTATATAACTGTTTTAAAGACTTTGATTTTAATCACAAGAAAACATGATTTGAAATGGCCAACACTGATTCAAGTTAAGCCAAATAATTTTTCCATACGTTTATCATAAAATAAATTTTTATTTAAACACTCACCGATTGTTGAGTTTGATAAATATGAACTATGTTTGCATTGAATTCCAACACAATCGTAGCATTGTACTAAATTTTTTTTTGAATTTTTTTTTATCTCTAGCGCTTAATCTTAGATTAATAATCTTGGAAAATATTTTACCTGGATCTTGAATAATAGCTGGCGCGAAAGTTACTAACGATTTGACCGGTTCTTTTATGGCATTTTTTGTTTCACAAGAATACCAAATCTTTAAATTTATGAAGGGACATGGATGACAAGGTGCTTTTTGGGAACATTTATAGCCAATTGATGGCAGGCAAAATAAATCCGGATAAAATCCAGCTTGCTTTAAATTGATAGTTTCTTCATTGTTGAGATCAGTACATTTAAGCCCAATCGGGTTAGAAAATTTTTCATTTTTGTTGATTTTCTGGTCAATTTGCCCATATGTGTATTCATTCTTTTCAGCGACGGTCTGAGAGCTCCACCCTTTTTTTGGCTGAAAACCGCTTGTTTGAAAAAAGTATTTTTTGACTCAAAAATTTTCTAAGAAAGCTTATTCGTTTATTAAAGAAGTTGTGTTCACAATTTTGTTGCATAATTTTTTTTGAATCTTGGATTTTTTTTTAATTCGAAGTGGACGACTTTAGTAACGATTTGATTGAGTTCTTATTTAATTCTCCTAATTTTCCCTACTCCGAATTTTCGAGCGCCTGATTGGCCTCTTCATTTCTCACGTGACTTGACCAAAAAATATTTATAACCGAAGACCTAGTCCAGCTAAAACCCTACAAAACAGATGACTTTACTAGTAGTTTTTGTTACAAAAGGCTTTTTTACATAAATGCATTTTTAAGAGACCTTACTACATTTTATGCCAAGTGCCTGATTTACATTCTCCATGTAAATTTGAATACACTGATAGAGGATCGCAAACACAATAAAATCTGATTTCGAAGTCATCGCACCTACAATATATTCAAATTTTCGCTTTTTGGCGCCATAAATTAATTATGTACTTACAGCTGTCCACCTAACTGACGGTTCAAACATTTTAGTCCAGTTTTATCGCACTTTATGCTCGAATCGTATAATGTAGAATTTGAAAATTTTGACCGACATTCTACATTAATCACGTTTTCATCGTCACAAAAATCGTACTTTGAACGGAGATCCGATACATTTTCAAATTCACCGCCAGCAATATAAACACCTCCAATCTATTGCACCAAGTCACAAATATATATGCTTCATTATAAGCATGTTACTTAATAATCGATATTCAAAGGTCTTTACTACGTTTGTAAGACGAATAGGGGTAACTAGAGATGAGATGGGATCGGGGATGGGAAAGGATAGAATTTCTTTGCCATCCCCATTTTATCCCAAATTTAAAAAAATTCAAATATTCTCAATAATGCCAGAAATCTTATTTGTTGCAAATTGGCCTCAAAAGGTCACTCAAAAAATACAAGGCTACTTATTGCCAAAGAATATACAAAGATTAATTCCTACCAAATTTGAAAAATTTTATTTTAGGTTTGGTTTTTATATTTAAAAATTAAAGACCTTATTCACCGATTACGTTTCTTATGGTTAAAAATAAAACTGTCGAAAAATATACAGGTTCTGAGAAGAAATGTGACATTTTCCTGAACTCCGATTGGTTCAGAGGCACTCATCCAGCTGGTCCAAGATTCCGACATCCCAGTCGTATTGTTGTCTTGTGAATTACAATTTGTTAAATCTGCAATAGTCTTCTCGATTTTTCGAACTTCTTTTTTTGAATTTTTCGAAATTTTTGCGATAAAAAATCCAAGATCATTTGGACAGTCACATTTTACATTACTATCGCAATCACTAGCACAACATTCCAACGGTGCATTTTTTGTATTCATTTTAAAGTTTTTGATATCATTTTCAAGTAAATCATATTTTCCGGCTCTGTCAGATATGAGAAGAAGTGTCAGATCATCAAATTTTAAATCAAATTTTTCATCGGAATTTTTTCCACATAAATTGTGTCCAATGTTTTGAGAATTGCTAAAATAGGGATTGAAATTTTCAACAGTTTCACAATTACAAGTTTTGATGAAAATTGCGACTTTAACTGGCTAGAAATAACGTCGAAAAGTTTCAAAAGTTCTATTTTATACAATATAATCGTTTTGGGGATGCGCAGCATCACCAAAAAGATTATATTTTTTAAATACTAGTAGAACAATTTTGGCTTATCATCAGGAGAGATGGTTTTTGTGATAGCGGTAGTNTATTTCACCGAGAAAATGTAAAATCAGAGTCGCATACCCCCTTAAGCGCGGTTTTTAGCAGACCCCCTCACATACAAAAAAATCGCCTTCACATGAAGATTTCAGCATTCAAAATATGTCAATTTAGATTTTATGAAATTTTAGCCTTAAATTTTCAAAAAAATCGCTTCAAAATCGTCATGCAAGAATTTCAAACCTCTTTGAAACTCTCTACGCTGTACCAATTTCAGTTGTAATCTCTATCATTTTTCGGACAATTGTCAATTAAAATTCTTGCATTTCCACAAAAATTAATTTTGATTTCAAACTTATTAATGTTTGAATCATTATAATGCTAAAGGGCAGTGGGCAGCTGCTGATTTTGATGAACCGATCATTCCCTTGATAAATAATCCGGCTTGATTATCTACTAGAGATAAAAGTAATGTTTTATATACCGGTAAACAGCGGGAGTGTATTTTTCACAATTAATATAACTTGTCTAGTACTATAATTACCACTCCGCGCTTAACAAATAACCATAGTACACCTCAAGTGTAGTACCCTGTTTTAAAAATGTGCTACGAGTTTTGTACTCGAGCCCAATTGAAGGTCATTTTTTTCCTAAAAAGCTGTTTTTCTCTTTTTTTCATGAAAAAAAAACTTTCATATTAAGGAAAATTTTTCTTATGGATAATAATTCTCCCACTCATTAGCGCATAACACCCGAAAATGCCTGAAGTTTTTGAATATCGCCTTCAAAAAAAATCTCACATCGGGTCAAGTTGGAAATGCAGTTATAATGAAAAGTGGTTTTTTGATATTTTAACAGATACTAAGTTATGTTGAGGAATTTAAAATATAAACGTTCGCAAGAATGAACACTTCTATTAAAGAAAAAAATATAAAAATAAATTTTTCACCTTTTTTTTCATTCATAAATCGCTCTGAAAAAATGTACCAATCTGGCACATCGCTGCTACCCACTTAAGGGGGTGGTCGTCGCAAATGAGACTTTAGAAACAAATTTTCCCAATTTTGTTTTTATGGCTTTTGTATGAATATATGGAAAAGTAGAAGCATTTTGGTACTCGTTTTATTTTAATACATGGCCAGGAAAGCCCTTTTTGATGAGTTCAAAGATATTTCGTATAAAAAAAGGTGAAATTTCATGATTTTTGGAAATTTTAAACACGATTTACAGAAAAACGAGTCAAAAATTTAGTCAAAAGTCGACTCGATAATATGCACGGACTTTTAAGCTGCACATTCATGCAGGTGTCGAATGTGTTACTTTGAAATCCAGGGAGGAGAAACATTTAGATTGAGACCCCTAAAACAGGGTCAAAATACTGTTTTTTGGTGATACTGAGACCAAATCCATGAATTTTTCACAAAAACTCAACTCGATTATATGCCAACGTTCTGTCCGGTTAATTTAAGTCATGAATTATTGTTGTACCTTTAAAATCCAGGGAGGAGATACATTTTCAAAGAATAATTCCATCAATTTTGTAAGCACGTTTCTGATTGGACGAGCCATCCGTCACTTTGGATTTTCTTATGGGATGCAAGATCTTTGCTCAAATACATAAGTAAGAGGTAATACCTTGTCCAACAGTTTGTACTTTTGCGATAATTGGCCATAGAAAACCTGGTTTTTTGCATTAAAATGCGACGACCACCTCTTTAAGAGTTTCGGTGCATTTTGACAGATATGGAATCCGTATTACGGATATTGGCTCTTGATAAAAACTTTTTGCTGGGTTTATATATTCTTCTCAATATACCACCTTAGTAATGTTTCATAATGCAGGCAACTTTTGTAACTACAAAATTTCCGAATTATTGCTTTGTAAGAAAATTTTGAGTTCGAATTTAACTTTTTAAATTGGACAAATTATGAGAAAATTTCTGAAAAAGTTCTGAACATTATAAAAAAATGACTCATTTTGTCCAATTTTTTTCACAGGTTTTGTTTCAAATCATCGAAAAAACTCTTCAAAATCGCCACTTTGACTTTTTGCGTAGGTGACGACCTAATTTGTACCAGTCTGAATATCCAAAAAAAACGAGAATAAATTCGCGCTTTTCTTCATAATGTGCACGTAAGAATTTAGTCCAAATAGCCCTAAAACTAAATTTTCTGCATTCCAGATTAAGGGCCTCGGTGCATTTTGACAGATTTTTACTTTTTTCAATTTTTTTGTCTTCATGGGAAACTTTTTGCCACTTTATAATTTTCGAATAAAAAGTTTTTCAAACGTAAGTTGCTACTTTTGAGCTCAGATTTTTTTTCAGATCGATTATTTTTACTTCATAAATCGTCTTTTGAAAAAACATTCAAAAACGCGCGTTTGCTTCCATGGTGTCTAAATTACATTAAATTTTTTTTTTATTTTAATTATTAATAAGAAGGTTCAAAAAATGGTCTCGACCACCATCGAAAATTTATATAATTTAATTTTATATGATTTAACGTCAAAATCGAAAATTAAAATTTCCGAAAAAAGACGAAAAAAAACGAAATTTCAGGAAATCGAAAGAAATATTTATTTTCATGAGTTTTATTTATTTAATATTACGTGGTGGATGTGTTGGCTTACCAATTAGGCAAGTCTCGGTGAAATAATTTTTGTTTAATTTTTGATTAAAGAGGGCTTAAGGGGGTAACCGACGGGTTTTACTGATTTTCAAACGTTAGTCCTGAGCTAACCGCAATTCGTATTAAGTTCAAACTATGGATTCTAGGAGATATTTGTTTGAAATTTTCAAAAAATGGTGTCAAAAGTTTTTTGTATGACCGGACCGGCCGGTATACCGGTCGAAAAAGTGATTTTTCCATTTTTTGGAGTAATTTTATCTAGCTCCTGGATATCAAAATTTTCTTTTTTTTAGTATAAACTTTAATTTGTGAACTTAACAGCCGTACAAAGCCTGATTTTCAAATTTTTTGTTATTTAGAGAAATTTCCAAAATAAATGGATGTTTTTGCACATGTTCGCTGACCCCATTACATTTAGTCGAACAATATCAGATTTTTTTTTGAAGAAAAGCACTTCTTTCAAAGTGTGCAAAGCGAGGCGTTATAAAGAGTTTTTTCCTTTTTTTCTTCTCATTAGCTTTTTAGAGGCACTCAAAGTTTATTTACCCTCAAATTTGTCAAAAATAGGATTTTGAAGAAAAATTCCAAAACTTTTTTTGAGTAAAAATCATAATTTTTGATACATTTTTGTCAGTAAGTTGCACAATAAAAATAAGTTGTAAAAATAGTCAGATCCAATGTCTAGAT
>SCLH01000067.1:3408-14959 GCA_004367855.1 Oikopleura vanhoeffeni | reverse complement strand
TTTAAAAGCAATTATTCAAAAATTCTGTAGTTACAAAAGTTGCCTTGATTATGAAACATCATTTTGATGGTATATTGAGGAGAATATATAAACCCAGTAAAAAAATTTTATATCAAGAGCCCATATCCGCGGATATCCGTATCTGTCAAAATGCACCGAGGCCCTTAAGGCATGGACTGTAATACTGGCCTGTACAATAAAAGTTCTATAATTTTTTGAGGATAACGTTCAAAGGTTTTTTGTGGTGATTACAATTTTTTTGCGAAAAATAAGTAGTGACACAGTGAAAATGTTCAAAAAAAACGCACAAACGTCAATTGGTTTCAAATTTCATGGATAACTTTGTAAATGATCTTGTCAATAATGATTAAGAGTCGTAGCGAGCGGTTAAATGGTGCTTGCGAACTATTCGGCTTAAGAGGGTAGCAGCGATGTGGCAGACTGTCGTCAATTTAACTTACGAAAATAATTAGTTGGTTGATTTTTTTGCTAATTATTGTTAGCTGAACCAGAATAAATGTGTATCAGCTCATTAAAATCATTTTTTATCTATTTTAGGAAAGATTTGAGTTCGAACTTTTATTTTTGAATTCGTAAAATTTTCAAAAAAATTCAAAATATTATTAAAATTTCACGCATTTTTCACCCAAAATTTTTCTTGTTTTTTTTCAAAAAACTGTGAATAAAAATGAAAAAAATAGCCACTTTAACTTTTTCCATGCATGTTTACATATTTTCTGAATGCTGTTTAAAAAATCATAACATGTTTATTTGTCATTTTTTGTCGACTTTTTTTAGAAATATTATGAAAATTTTTAGCAAATCAAGTCCAAAATTNGAACACCTAACCATATAAATAAATAAAAAAGAAATCTCAGTATATTTTTCTGATATTTGGTTTTCTTATAAAAAGTTTTCTTTATGGTGCATAGTAGGATTCGGCACAGTAGGGAAAATTTGAATGAATGCATATTAGCTAGCATTATCAATCACAAATGATAGTATTTTTTTCAACTCAAGCTGGTTAGTTATTTCAGACCTAGCTTTTAGGGGTATAATCGTACACTCGTAACATTTGTGGATATTGTCGATTGCCTTCTGGAGACTAGGGGAGTTGATTCTGACGCAACACCAGAGTTTAATCAATTAGTTTTTCGCGAATAGAGGTATATTTAGGCCAACTGTATTTTCACATTGTAAGGCGCGATCACAACCTTTATATTTCTAATTAGGAAAACTTGTTTCAAACCTGGATTTAACCTTGTTAATATAACATGAATATAATAAATATGTTAATTAAGCTTAAACTGATGTTTTATTTTTTTTGTGTATTGCTTTTGATCTTAAAACGCCACTTCGATATCGGATCTGGTTTATCGGTACGGGAATAATTATTTCTGTACCAAAATACTGTGACAAAAATTTTTCTGTAAATTCCTGCAAAATTCGGTACATTTAATGTCATGATTAGTTGAGGTGCCACATGCATGGGAGTTAACATGATTTCAGTAATGAGTTGGGATTTTATTGCTTTTTATTTTTGCTTTTGCCAGCGGGACATTGTGAATGTATCATACCTAGATATTAAGTTCAGTCATAAGTAAGGTTTTTGACAGTGATTATTCTCAGACTTTTGGAGTTTTTACATTTTACAGTTGAGATGAGATGTATTGGAATGGGCAGATTTCAGGATATTATGATTCCGGATTAACTCTTCCATCCTCTCCCCACTATTCAACAAATCTTTCCTTTCTTTGCTTTATCTATTTCCTCCCTACAATACAGACCTAAAAGATTAAAATAAGGTATCGTCAGCTATTGATTAGCTCATTGCACCCTTATATTTTATTGTTTGTTATTTTATTTTTTAGAAAATTAAACGTTAAAACCGCCAATGCAGTTATTATTTTTTTTCTTTATTCTTTTTGACAATTTAAGTTGCTACATAAAATATCCCACCGTAGCGGTGACAATGATACAGACTGACGTAGGTATTAATTACACATGAAGAAATGCCATTGGGAATCGACAACAAGAGACTAGAGAGTAGAGAGAAATAAGGATTAAATATGATAGAAAGAAAAAAATTTCAAACTGTATTTTTCATGCTACACCCGTATTTTTGCTACAACTGGAGAGACGGTTCTTCAATTTTGATGGGGGAGATATATCCAAAATTAATATATTAACCCTATCAATGTAATAGACTCTGACAGTTCAGGGGTTTAATTGGCGCTAACCAATCTATTCAATTAACTGAGTATTGGATTTGGCAGTTACTTTTTGTAGAAGTAAATTTGATGATTAAACCCGTTCTTAATGAAAGCAAAAAAAACATACTTACATGAATTTTTATCATGAAGTACAAATGAATAAAGGCATTAAGAGTATTTTTGCTTTGCGCATTATATACTGAGGGGCCGAAGTGTACAACGATTGGACGAATTTAGAAGACACAGCGGTTAAGTGGATGTGATCGATGTAAAGAAGCGATAGCTATTAAATGAAGGTTGAAAGTGTAGGACAAGTGTGAATCGAACTCTTATCGAACGCTCAGAGGAATCTACGCCATGGCGGTTCAACTGCCTTAGGGGCGACACGAGTGGAAACGTTATTATTTGAAGAGGCATGTTTGGTTTTAGACGCTCTTGAGACATTACGCCATGGAAATTTTAGGAGCTCTTGGGACTAATACGCCATTTTGATTTGGGACCGCGTCTTAGAGAGATTATGATTCATTTCGAATTTGAGGACGCTTTGTGAGAATCTACGCTATTTTTGAATTTTAGGAACGCGGTTTTTGGACATCTTACGCATTTTCAATTTAAGGGACGTTTTTGGACATCTACCGCCATTTTTCAAATATTAGAGACAGCTCTTTGGACTTCATAACGCATTCATATATGAGTACTTAATGGAGGTTAATCATTTTTTATTTAAACATCAGTAAGTATTATTTATCTTTATAACTTAAAAATATACTTGAATTTATAAAGTATTTTCGACTTTATGACTTTTTCGCATTTCATTGGAAAAAAACATTTTTCTGAAAATTAATCGAAACAACAGGACCTCAAATTGAAGCGTCTGGCAAAAACTGAAGTAAAAAGTTGCGCTACTCCTTTATTATTAGAGTTTGGCATTAAATTGGGTTTATGTATTTTTTCTGCAAACAATACTTTAAAAAATCTGAAAAACTCGAAAAGTTAGAGAAATCTCCGAAATTTTTTTATTAGAGCAGATGCATCTTGTTGTCCTTTCTGAGGCTATTGGGTGCGATTTTAGTCCCTACCTAATTAAAAAACGTTTGAGTACCCCTTAAGATCAATTTTTATCTCGAAAAAGCTGGTTTCTTCTCTCACTTTATTTGCCAAATTTTTACCCTTTTTATGCGAAAAAAAACTTTGATATTTAGCAAATTTTCGACTGGTGAGAGTAATTACGAATTCTTATCAGCGGAGTACACCCCGGAAATGTTGCGTTTATTGGATTCGTCTTTTAAAAAAATTCTATAGTTGGTTAGTTGGACATTTTAGAAACCGTTCTAAAATATCAACACGCTTTTCTTAAACATTTTGTAGTCAACCAAAATTTCTTATGATCTATAGGCAGGGTCTTGATAATCGGACCAGCAAAATTTTAGCGGTGGTGTATCCGCTTCAGTAATTTACTAAGACATCACTTTCAGACAACCATCGTGGAATTCGGACACGCGCTTAGAGATAGTTAACGTTTTGAGATGATTTCCGTTGCGAAGGATATGTATAAAAAAGTCATTAACACTCTTTTAAATTACTGAGAGCCACTTTGGCTTTGAGGAAAAAGATATACTTTCGGAGATTAAAAACTCAGCTTTTGTCTGACCGGAAAAAAAATGCGATCTTTAATCAAATTTTCGTTCATAAGGAAAAAATTTGGTTCGAAAAAGTATTTTCAAACAATGAATTTGAATACATTTATTTACACTTTTCCTATAAATCTGCAAAATTTGAAGTACATCTCAGTTTGTTCTGGTTGCATTGCTATCTGTAGCTTCGAGTACACTGTCCTACGTAGATTGTCGAAGAGCGATTCCTTTAAATTGAAGAATGGCAAACAAAGTTGTCCCAAGAACATCATTTAATTTGAAAATGGCGTTGCCATGGCCAGAGGCGTTCCTAAAATTTGCAAATAGCCGTGGATGTCTCAAAGGGCGTTCCTAAATTCTCGAAATAGGGTTAAAATCTCCAAAAGAGCGGTTCCCAAAATTTTTAATGACCGTATATGTCCAAGAGCGTTCCTAAAAGTTTCCAAATGACGTATATGTCCTCAAGGAGCGTTCTAAATTCAAAGAGATTCATCAAAGATTCGTTTCCTATATCGTCGCGTAGATGTTCTCTAGCGATTCGATTAAAGGGTTCGATTCAAACAATTGTCTTACCTTTGACTTCACGTCTATAAGCTACGCTTTTTGATACATCGTCCATTCCCCTTAACGTTTTTCCGCGTATTAGTCGTTCTCCATCGATGTACACTTTCGGTCCGTTGCAGTTATATGCACAAAGGCTTTTCTATGTGAAACATAAGAAAATGTTAAATTTGAAAAGTAATTGGTTTTTCTTGAAAAATACTTTTTTTTGATTAAGTTTCAGAAAAAAATGATTTTTTTCCATAATGCTGAACAAAATTTTTATAAGTCGAAAATACTTTATGTATAATTAAGTATTGTTTTCAGTTATTAAGATCATTACAGTACTAAAAAATACATGCTTAATGATGTTTAAGCAGGAAAATGATAACCTCCATTAAGGTACCTCGTATATAATGTAACCAAAGTCATAAAAATAAGCATTCAGTCAAAATGTTTTCAACGGCGCAATTCTAACGATGTTTTTTTGCTATTCTAGATGATTTAGTATATGCAAACACCTTTATACGGTGCTGTGCTCATTTACGCGGTTACTACGCGGATAATAATTTCAATTGATTCGTTTCTCTTGCGACAAAAAATTGAACGTTCTTCATTCAAATATTCTTCAAAAAATCATTCGTTTTGGTTATATCTTGTGCGGATTTTTTGACATTGTTCAGTAAGTCGTATCTGGAGTCTGGAACGAACAGAGTCAAAAAATATGTTTTCTAGTGTAACTCGAAAGTGTAAAACCGAATCCGTGTCCGATTTGAAAAATGATTGGGCCGGGATCCGAAATTTTTCCATAAAACGGGAATTTCTTTAAGAAGGATAATTTTAGATTTGCAGCATTTGTAGGAAGCTAATTATTGGCCAATGCCGTGTGGGACATTAAACTTTTGTTAGTTCCTCGATCTCAGAGATGCAGCTGATAAGCGGCAAATTTATTCAATCGTTGTTTTGAAAAGAACATTTATGTCTTGGATATAAGGTACGTGATGTGTTGTTTCGTATTACTGTAATAAAATTAGTTTTGAATTTTATTTACGTATAGTGGTTTAACATCCGTGCCTTATATCCAACATACATTTTCTTTTCAAGAAAACGAGTCGTTTACTATATTGACAACAATTTTTTGACATTAATTTGGTACGTTTTTGAAGAAAGAAATTTATCTCAGGTTATATCTGGTTATACGGTCAAGTGAGTTATTTTCAGGAGCATGGATGTTATTTTATGCAGTTTTTTGATGTGATTTGAGTTATTTTAACAAACCAAATAGTACTGAGTACGGTATTTCAAAACTAACTCGAAATACTTCCAAAAGGAGCGAGACCTTCAAAGTTTGCTAAGGCTTTTTTTCATTTTTGTAACTAAGGTAAGTGACGTTTGTAAACCAATGTTTACATTACCTATTTCTCGCTATAGGTCACGTGTATCATTTTGAACTTTTCTGTAAATGTGTAAGTTTTTTTATTAATTATAGGTGATTACTCATTTTTTCAAGGTGATGAAAGTATCTTTTTGGAAAACAGGTACTTTTGTGCCCTAATCTTATAGCGTTGATTACACGATCATGTGAGATTTAGGGCCTCGGTGCATTTTTGGCAGATTTTGCACTTTTTCAAATTATTTTTTTGCTTCATGGGAACTTTTTGCCCACTTCTATTTTTGAAAAAAGTATTCACAACGTTAGTTGCCCTTTTGAGCTCATTTGCATAATTCTGAATTTTTCAGATCGATTATTTTATTAATATAATCGTCTTTTAAAAAACACTCAAACAACGCGCGTTTTGCTAACTTTAGGTGTCTCAAATAACATTAAAATTTCTTATTTCTTTTATATTAAGGAAGCCTTTAAAAAATGATTTCGACACCCATTCGAATTTATATAATTAATTCTTATGATTTTACGTCAAAATCGAAATTAAAAGTTTTCTAAAAGAGCGAAAAGAAACGAATTTTAGCAATCGAAAGATATTCTATTTTCATGAAGTTAACTTTACGTGTGGATGGGTGACTTACATTAGGCAAAGTCTGGTGAATACTTCCTTTTTGATTAAAAAGGGCGTAAGTATATTTCGCGCAAACCGTTTTTCATTACCAAAAGTTGATTCAAGAGTAGAACAGAGAAAGAAAACAACACGTAGACATGTTTATATAGTGAAAGTAGGGCATTCCCAATATTTCAGATGAGCGATTCCAGAAAATAAGTTTGAAATTTTGACCGCAGAATGAGGAAAATTTCAAATATTTCCAAAGTTATCGACAAAATCTCAAAAAAAGTGTCATATGTTTTCAAATAGATACACAAATATGTGGTCATTTTTTTGATCAATTGTTCGGAACTTTTTTCAACATTTTTATAATTGTTGAATTCGGAAAGTTTATGCGAACTCAAATTTTCTTTAAAGCATTATTCAATTCTGTAGTTACAAACAGTTGCCTTGATTATAACATATTTTTGATGGTATTTGGGAGAATATATAAACCAGTAAAAAAGTTTTTTCAAGAGCCCTATCCGCGGTATCAGTTATTCTGTCAATTGCACCGAGGCCTTAGGCACTGGACCTTATGGCCGTACATAAAAGTTCTATAATTTTTTGGGATAACGTTCAAGGTTTTTTGTGGGTGATTACACTCGGTTTTCGAAAAATAAGTAGTGACAGTTAAAAATGTTCAAAAACAACCCACAAAGTCAATTGGTTTTCAAATTTCAGGATAACTTTGTAAATGATCTTGTCATAATGTTAGGTTGTACGAGCGGTTAAGATGGTGCTTTGCGACGTTCGTTAAGGGAGGTAGCAGCGATGGCCGTGTCGTCAATTTAACTTACGAAAAATTTAATTAGTTTGGTTGATTTTTTTGCGTATTATTGTTAGCCTGAACAGATAATGTGTATCAGTCATTAAAATCATTTGTTTTCTATTTTGGAAAGATTTGAGTTCGAACGGTTTATTTTTGAATTCGTAAATTTTCAAAAAAATTCAAAATTTATAAAAGATTTCACGCATTTGTTCACCAAATTTTTCTTGTTTTTTTCTAAATTGTGAATAAAAATGAAAAATAGACCACTTTACTTTTCATGCATGTTTACATATTTCTGAATGCTGTTTAAAAAATATTAACTGTTTATTTTGTCATTTTTGTCGACTTTTGAATATTATGAAATTTTTAGCATATCAAGTCCAAATTGTTTCTAATGTTTTTTAAATTTCTCCTGAAAATAATGCGATCAGTGGTGTTATGGTTGGTCTCTATTGATTTCCGTATTTAACGATGGCAGGTCATCGCATATCAGTTTCTGATACTGATAACATTTACGCGCTTGCTTGTGACACGGTTTTGTTGCATTTTGGCACGAATTTTATGAAAATTTTTTTGTCAAAATCTTTATTAAAATTGCGGGTGTAATAGGTACTCTAACTTTTCAAAATCAGACATTTTTACATATTTAGCTCATGAAGGTCAATTTTTTTCCTAAAACGCGGTTCTGCTTTTCTTTCATGGTGAATGATTCTCCCACTATTAGTGATTACCCCGTAAATGTTGAAGTTTATAAATATCTCCATTTAAAAAAATCCCAATGGGTCAAGTTGGAAATGGTTGTAATTCGAAAGTGTTTTTGATTATTTTACAGATACTTAAGTATGTGAGAAATTAAAATAAAACGTTTTTGAGAATGGAAACACTTTTATTATGAAGATAAAAAGTAAATAAAAATTTTCACAGTTTTTTATTTCAAAATCACTCCGAAAAATTGTATGTACCAATCTGCCACATCGCTGCTACCCTCTTAAAGTGACTCTACATGTAAAGAAATCGGCGTTTTGGACAAATTTTCGAGAAATTGACAAAAATATTATAATCAAATAACTTTGAACGGTTGGTGATTTATAAACTTTTGGTGCAAAAATATTGATCGAACAAGAATCTGAACAATGTGAGCCCTAGGCAAAATCAATTCGAAAATTATATGATTCACATTTCCTTATATAGCATTTAATAAATATTTGAGAAAATCGACCTGTATCAAATAACTCGAACAGAATCATTTTCTAAACAAATGGAAATTGAGAATTTACCCCTAGTTGTTCTCCAAAAGATTTTTAAATTTTTGCCCGAGAGAATTTTAGAAGATGTTATCCCGAAAGTTAATTCAGAATGGAACCAAATTTCAGTTGTTTTCATTTCATCGACAGTCGAAGGAATTGATTATAAAAATAAATATATTGAACGACGTGAACATTGAAAACTCGGGGACATTTAAAATTAGTTTTTCTTTTGCCTCCGATTTTCGTAAAAATCATAATGTCAATTTTTATCTGTGATCAATGATCATTATTTTTATCATATTTGCTTCAACTAAATCATAAAATTTCTGATCGAATAAAGCTTTTCTAAGTTGTCACTGGAAACCCTAGTTACATCCGACCGCTTCTATATATAAAATTCATAATATTTCCTTTTTTGTGCTATTTTAATATCAAAACAACGTATTTTTTCTTCATTTTTATTTATAAATTAACATACAAAAACAGACCCTATATATGCTGTTTTTTTTAGTCTTATACGGACAATTGAAGAAATGAACCCTTCTACGCGCCAAAAAACGATCATACATATTATATTCACAGGTGATGATCGGTAAAGATAATCAAAGATTTTGTACGTAAAAAATTCATTGCGTACTGTGCTAAAATAAAATATGCGCTTAAAGGGGTCATCGCCTTTTTCATAGAAAAATGGCACTTTAAGGGGCCAAAAGGGATTATGTGCACTTTAAGAGGATTCACTTTAAGGGGTCAGGGACTGTAGTTCACTGCCGTTATAGTGCAGCAGGTTTTGTGAGAAAAAACGCGCTTATCAAGGTGCACTGTGAGATAATTGTCTATTTATCTTATTAATAGTAAATTTGGGTATTTTCGGAACTATTAACCGATCAAATACTTTTTATTTGTCTGAAAAATTTTGTCACCAAGAATAATTGTTTGTTTTAACTCTCAGCCGCCCGTAAGGCTGTGCAGATCCAGATCGACTTTAAATGATTTTTCGACCTTTATACATAATGGGATCATCGTCGACCAAGTGAACGATCAAATTTTCTGCCAAAAATTATTTGTGCCTTTCTTTTGGGATTCACAGTATTTAATTACAGTATTTATTTTTGAAGAAAAATGAAAAATCTGTCCAAAACATATTTGAGGCTAATCTACAGAAAAATTATGACTTTTCTTTCATTGCGGTATTATCGAATCTGCTCCGGAACCTATAATATTGAATAAAGGCCTATACAAAATAAATGTTGTTGAGTCTTAAAGTCCCTTGAGTGCGCTTCGCGCTGATTGGCCAACGAATCACGCTTCACTCAGGCTTTATTGGCTCGAAAATGTTTAGGGCGGTTCTGTGCGGGAGCAAAAGAGAGCAAGTATCTCGGGCTGGTTTTAAAGCACCTGGCGTCATTAAGTGTTAATTATTTCCAAGTAAATCTACAGGAGATCACTTCCGTAACACTCAAGCTTCATGTGAGATTTTTTACGAAATTTTGCATCTGTTTATATTTATTCACCTAGAATTCAAAATGATAATCTTTCAAAATTTCCTTAACGTGGATTCTTGAGCAATTTTTTTATAGTATATAAGATGAAATTTATATCAATAACTCACAAAAAAATGAAAAATTTAAATACTCCACATTTGGCGGATGAAACTTTAATTGGTGAAAGTTATCAAACTCCCATACTAGAGGATATAACTCACGGTCAGCGTGAAATGCAGGACAGGACAGGTGGACAAGAACAGGACAGGTATTGCCGACCCCTGAGCGTGACAATAGTCGACTTTATCACACTCGTGAAGACAATTCCCTTTCGTTTCATTATTATGCCAGAAGTATCAGAAAAAAATCGATAATGGCGGCATGCTGGAATCATGAATTTGCCAATTGTAAAGCAAAATTTCCATTAATTTCTAAGAATATTAATAACACAATCATAATTGAGCCTCCTGGCAAAAACATACTTCAAAATGAATCCTGATTTATCCCCTGATATTGAAAATTGGAAAGTTAAGCCTAATTCCGGAAATTTTAAACATTCGGCATATTGCCGGAATCAATGTCCGATTGAAGATATAATTTATGATTTCGACATAATGATCAGTCGAAATGCAGTAGAAATCCGAAAAAAAAGCGTACATATACGCATTTTTCAGAAGAAACCGCATTTCAAAAATCATTCCGCCATGTACATAAGCGGCGGGGTATTCATTCTAACAAATGCGAAATTGATTCGCAGGCTTCCGCTTGGGGCGCACTTGACATTATTGATAAGCTGATCGAGCGCGAACATGAAAAAAGATCGGCGCTGTATCATCAAAGAAAACTTTTACTTGACGGAATCCCTACAGCTTGCCTGGAAACAATTCAAGGTATAAGAGTAGGAAAAATAATACAAAAAAAGAAGGAAATATTTATCCACCAAGAATTTCAAACGATTGATTTTGTCCCATGCTATTTGGAGTCGGAAATGCATTTATGGCCCTCAGAGTTATTTTTAGACGGCACTTTTCCTTGACTCGAAGCACGAAATTTTCACAGGTATATATAGGGTTTCCACCAATCGATTTTCGGTCAAAATCGACTACTTAGGGTTGATTTTCTACATATACTGGTTTGTGTGAAATTTTATTGCGCGTCTTTTGGTATGAATATTTTTTCAAAAATCAATTTTTTTGCGGGCGTTTCAGGGCCGATTTGGGGCTCATTTTCAACAAATTTGAATTTAAAACATTAAATCCCCTTTTATCGGCCTTCGGCCGATTTGAGGCTCATTTTTCAACACATTTTAAACATTAAATCCCTTTTTATCGGCCTTCGGCCGATTTGGGGCTAATTTTTCAACAAATTTAAATTTTTAACATTATATCACGTTTTATCGGCCTTCGGCCGATTTGGGGCTCATTTTTCAACAAATTTAAATTTTAAACATTAAATCCCCTTTTATCGGCCTTCGGCCGATTTGGGGCTCATTTTTCAACAAATTTAAATTTTAAACATTAAATCCCCTTTTATCGGCCTTCGGCCGATTTGGGGCTCATTTTTCAACAAATTTAAATTTTAAACATTAAATCTCTTTTTATCGGCCTTCGGCCGATTTGGGG
>SCLH01000066.1:87374-105089 GCA_004367855.1 Oikopleura vanhoeffeni | reverse complement strand
ATCTAAAAAACAAACCTTACTTGAAAATAATCGAAAAATTTTTGGAAAGTTCATTTGACGATTTCCAAAATTTCAAAGTTCACTTATTGGACTCAATAAGATTGAATCTTTTTTTATCCAATTACTTCTTGAAAATTATTAAATAAGATGTTTAAAAAATACAATAATTTTGTCCAATTTAATTTTCTTCCGGTTATTTCTTCTGAAAGAGGTTACTCAAAAACGCTTTTAATTGGATTTGTTCGAAAAATTAAATTCTGAATGTTAGTTCTGTGCAAAATTTGTTTTTATATCAATTGAAGGTCTTCAGAAATGATAGCATACATATTATATACTTGTTTTTAACATACTTTTTTACATTGTTCAATACTAATTTAATTTATTGGATAATTAATTAAATAACAAAATATTATTAGATAATCATATTCTAATTATCAGTAAAGATTATTAGACTGCAATCATTTTTCGAAATATTTCATTTTTGACGATAGCCAGATTATTTTCGAAATTTTAATGAATTACAAAATTTTGTTGAAGAATTGTTGACATTGTTCTTAATTTTTAAGAAGACGTCCCTTCGATTTTTCCTAATTCTCCAAAATTTCCGTGCAGTTGCTGCACTGCAGCACTTGAGCAAAAATAAACGTGGTACCAAAAAATTGATGTAATTTGGTAGAAGGTATTATTGTTTGAATTATGACTAATCTTCAGCGAAAAGGGAGGAAAATATATAATTTCCATCAATCTCAGCTCGTCAAGAGTTTCAGTATCAAAGCAAATAAATTTTATCAAATTTAACTGAATAAGCGAGAAATGCGCCAAAAGAAAGAAATTCATGTTAATGCTCGATTGTAGATAGTAATGCCGGAATTGAGTCGAAAAACTAACTGGAACTTCGACAGTAGATACAAAATTGTCTATGATATCCAAAAATCACATCAAAATTTTCTGTCGGTACGGCATCGGGGTCTAAATGAAAGAAAAAGTGCACCTAAACCTTTTTGAGGTCAAGTTAGAACAAAATTAGAAAAAAATATTTTTCCTAAATTCTCTTCGAAAAACGTTTGGAAACCTACTTGGATCAATTACGTATCAACTCGGAGTTAATACCTTGGAAAATTCCCGGCGGACACCTTATTTATTTAGCTTGAACTGATCAATAAAATAAGGTGTATTCCTTATTTTAATTTAATCAGCTGACATATTTTCTGAAATTATTGTTTTGAAATATGTTTGGTGGGTTAATTTGAAGATGAATAATTTCTGATGATCATTTTGTACCGCGCTTGTGCTCACCCGCATCGAGGCCTAGTTTCGAAGCGCGTGTCGACGCAGTCTCAACCGCTCTTTTCTTACGCCCAGAATCTCCCCTCGACTCTCCCTCGTAATTTCGCTCGAAGACAAGTTCCCTACACTGTACTTGCTACTTGCTTATCACTGATAAGTTATCAGTGAGATCAAATACGCAAAATAAGTAGCTGATGGGTGCCTCTTTCTCACAGACTATGTCCTTTGTCTGATCATTAAATATCAAGTATTCATTTTCATATCATTCTCTACTTATGGACTTCGGTGCCTCTATCATTTCAACCTTCTGCAGTTGATTATTGACAGTATAGTTTGCTTGTGTTCCAGCGGTCTCCATTCCGATAATTTGGATGGTGGGTATCGTCAGATTGGCCCCTTTCTCACTTTCAAAGTGCAGCATGAATCAGCCATTGGTTATTGAGATGCTGTAGCGCATCTCACCATATCTTGTCTCTGCTTCTCTGTCGTGTTTAATACGGTTAATCGGCACATATCTGTGCAACGCACAAACGAGGCTTCGACCATCAGTCTTTGGTTCTCATGATATTCGCCTCATTCTACTCGATCAACGTAGCCCAATGGGACGACTAGGTAGCTGATTCCGTCTTTAAAATATTGACTTTTGGTCGAATTAGATGTGAACACAGTTTCTACGGTTGCTACTTCAGTTGTGTCATTAAATTTACCAGTCATAATTAGCTTCCTGATCCAAACAAATTTTTCTGCCAAAATAACCTCCGATGGGTCAACATCCTCATAATGACTGTAATCATCTAACTCATAACTTGCCGATTTATAGTTACTTGTCTTAACAGTCGGAATCGTCTTCAAAGTTGAGTGTATTTCACGAGGAATTTTGCTTCTTGCTGCTCTCGTGCCACCTAGCTTCTGTTGTAATTGTTCTAGGAGTTCTGAGTATAACTCTTGATTTCTCCGGTGACGCATACTTCTTCTCCTGGAATTTCCAAATTCGGCCAACAAATATTATCGGTTCTTTTACGACCCTCTGGGTACCAGCTTTGCTGAGCATATTTAGTGAAAGCTTCTGATCCTTGTCCATTTTCGAAAAAACCCACCAAGCTCTAACAGCAATTCGTACTGACTGACGAAAGCAAAATCATATCCGCTGAGGTGTGACACTTCTGACATCGGATAGTTTGACGGGAGATACAACCTGTAATGTTCGGTTAAACTTCACCAAGTTCAGTTTTCTTTCGTTTTTATTGAATTTTGCAAATTTGTCAAGAACACTTTTCTGATCTTTATCGCTTAAATCGTCGGCATGAAATTTGTCGTTTATAGGCTGACTTTTACCGATCATTGCTGTTTTGTAACCATTTTGCTTGAACATGCTTCCTTAATGTGGTGTACCGACTCTCATTGTGGCTATACTTGAATGCTTATCTTTAAAATTATATCTGCCATTCATCAAATTATATCTACTTGGTGCACATCTCGACGATCCTGAATGCCCATCAAAATATCTGACTCCGCCTTTGGCCAATTTATCTAGATTTGGGGTGATAATTTTCCCATTCTTACTGTAAACGGAGAAATCTCCAACTCCTACATCATCTATTAGGAGAATAATAACATTTGGCTTTCTGAGTTCCTTGGTTGCTAACAAATTTGTAATCAAAAAGGGTAAAAGTTTCAATTTTCACTAATTTTTGGTGTGATTAATTTCGCCAATTCAGGCTTAATGCCCCGCTCCTCCACCATGTTGGGGCGAATTGGTGACCTCGTTGGTAGAGCCACGTACGGGCAACGTCACATGAACTTTCGATTCAGCCATTCTCTCGCCTTTCACCCTGCCTTAAACTCAATTTTGGCTAATTTTAAAAGTGTTTTGTATATTGTCGGATTAAACTTTATTAGGTTGAAAAAGGTTAACTTCATTATGTCAAAAAGATTTAATCAAAAATTGAGAGGGGGGGTGATCGTCCTGAAGGTCTCTGTTGTTTCTTTCCTCAAAGTCAAAAAGATTGGAAAAAGGAGTACTTTTTTCTGCGACTGGTCTCTGTAATTGTGCTGAGGCGACAGTACAGCACCCTCTCATCAGAGGTCTGGTAACCCTTTCCTTTGGAAAGGGCACCTTGTATTGTTTACGCAAAAAGGTACCTCTAATTACGGCGTAAAGAACGTTTTTTTTAAATTTCAAAAGGGATCTTGTATGTAAACATAATCGACCGGAGCCGAAGCGTAAATATTCCAACACGCAGAAAAAATTCACCCCACAAAAAATCACAACCAAACCCCTCAGAATTTAACAATTGGCTTATTTTTAACCTTCTCAATAAGCCAGAACCTGACACGACGACCTTTTATTTTTTGAGGCCATTTCACATCAACTGTATTTTAGCAAGTTTGTCAACTGTTTAAAACAATATTTTGAAAACTTGCGTTGTTTCAATAAAAATTGAGGATTAATATATATTGTTGTAAAGTATAGCAGTTTGATAACAGAAATATTATATTGTATTCTAGGATCAATTTTTTTTAATACAATAAATGAAAACAAAATTATTAAAAAAGTGAATTTTTTCACTTTGACTTTGTGAACAATTGATTCAAACGTGAGGCAAATAAAAAACTGGCTTAAGGGGGTAGGTGACGTAATTTTTTGAGCCCCTTATAGAACTAATTTATTATAAATTAATATCGGTTATAACTTAAGTTGACCCAAGGAATCCCGTGGTGGCAATCTTTTTTTCAAAACAATCTAGAACAAAATCTAGAATTTTCAAAATTCAAATATTTTTTTGCTTTAACCCGCATAAAATCGGTATTCAATCATGATATGAACATTTTTTATTGGTGAAAATGACCAACCGAAAACGATGCATGACATTAAAATTATCGGAAATGTCTTAATCGAATTCTAGAAATTTCAATTATTTTTAAGNATTTAAATTTGTCGGTAATGAATTAATAATGTCTAAAAATTTTTTGATCATTCTTATTACAAATTTCACACTATTTATCAACGCTCAAAAGTCGGAAAAATGCTTGATTTCTGGAAATGTCCCGAATGCATTTCGAATTTTCTGAATAAGCATTTACTATTTCACCGTCTTTTCAATAACATTGAACAGAAAGTTAACGATCTTATTTTTTTTAATTATTGATTAAATTCGAACTATTTAACAGATGTTTATAAAAATACTGTTTAGATTATCTGCTTTTGACGGGTAAATGGTTCAGTTCGAATATTTAAAGCTAAAAACAATTTCATTTACTGTTAAAATAAGCTTTGACAAATCTTATTAGCCCACTTTTGAGAAGAATAAGAAATTTCTAATGACAAATTATTTCACATGTTTTCCAGCTCGCATCAAAGAAACAGCCGTGGAATTACAAAAAAAGGATAATGAGACAATTTAAATTAAAACGACCACCTACGTCCGTTGCTACGTCCGTTGTATTTTTCGGGCAAAAATTGTGAGATGTCATTCATGGAGCAGGAATTTTATTCTGAAATCTGAAAAAAATACTATCCGATGAAAAATATCGTACACATTTGCCTTTATTTTGAAAAGTCTTAAAAACCGTCGTTTTTGGGACCCTTTAACAGCGCCACCGAGTGGTCGGAGCAAAAAAAAATTTGACCAAAATTTCAGTGTCAAAAACTGTCCTAGGACAACAAAAATTTCAAGATTCATGCGACCCTTTAATCGGGACCTATTTTTTGCGCGTTTGCCCTAATCATATCCCTTTATTACACTTTGGTTAGAAGGCGTAGCCACAAACGTTAAAATCACACGTCACAAAGAGTAGTGGCTACGCATTCTAATCATAGTGTAATAAAGGGATATCCTGTTACAAATACAGTGAATGAAAATTGCCGCGAATAGAGTATACAAAACCAAATGTTGTTGTAGTATTCAGTGTATTGGTTAGCTATTATTAGGGCCGGTGATGACTCATCACTGATGAGGACCTTCACCATTTTTTTAAATGACGTCAGGTGCGGGGTCACGTAAGTTTTCACGTAACCAACTAGTAGTAAAGTCTAACTGAACGCTTACGTCTGCTAGCAAGTGTTTATTTACTTAACGATCTCTTTGTTCAGACTTTCAAGTCTGTTTAGATAAGCTTTCTGAGTGAACTTCTGCTGTAGTTTGCTTGAAATGGCTTATCCTGCAATGATTGAACACAATACTTTGGTATTTGATATACCGTTAATCCATATTTATTCAGTTATTCAAACAGTCTCGAATATATCTACTCTGTACTTACTCGGAATATACTATTTATCTCGGTGTGCCGAAGCTTATCTTGATATCGAGGGAATACAAAGTTGATTGCCCCTACTTGCCTTTCATTGGCCCGTAAGCAATATTATAATTCTAGTTGTAGTAGTCCCACTTATGCAAGGCGCATTCAACTAGCATACACGACGTTTGTGAACCACTCTTAGTTCTGCGACTTGTTGGTTTCTATACCTTAAGTCGACGGACGCGTACGATTCAAACTACTCGGGTCGATTAAAACTAGCTGACAGTTTCTAACGACCTGTTGGCCGTTAACGACCCGTTAAATTTCTACCTCGTGTAGCCTACGTATTAACTTGCGCGTTTACGTTCACCACCTCCTAATAAAGCTAACCAATACACTGAATACTAAACACACAATTTGGTTTGTATTCCGCGGGTTATCGCGCAATTTTGATTCACTGTTTTCGGTACAGGATATACTTGCATTTCGCATCATTCACATATTTAAAATGGACATAAAAAGAAGATAGTCTAGTAATCAAATCCAGGTGAAACTGGATTAGCTTTCCACTACGCTAAACTATTCCTTATAAAGTGGCTAAAGATATGTCGAATATGTCAAAAACCTTTCCTCCAACCAAATTAAAACGTGATGCTTTTGATGATGACTCATCTAAAAAAACAAACCTTACTTGCAAAATATTCGAAAAATTTTTGGTAAAGTTCATTTGACGATTTCCGAAATTGAAAGTTCACTAATTGGACTCAATAAGATTGAATCTTTTTTATCCAATACTTCCTGAAATTGTTAAATAATATGTTTAGAAAAGACAATAATTTTGTCCAATTTAAGGGTTTTTTTCGGTTATTTCTCTGAAAGAGGTTACTCAAAATCGCTTTTAATTGGATTTAATCGAAAAATAAAATTCTGAATGTTAGTTTTGTGCAAAATTTGTTTTTATATCAATTTGAAGGTCTTCAGAAATGATAGCATACATATGTATATACTTGTTTTTAACATACTTTTCACATTGTTCAATACTAATTTAATTTATTGGATAATTAATATGAATAAAAACAAAATATTATTAGATAATCAATTCGAATTATCAGTAGAGATTATTGACTGCAATCATTTTTCAAAATATTTCATTTGTCACGATAGCAGATTATTTTTGAAAAGTTTTAATTGAATACAAAATGTTGTTTGAAGAATTGTGGAAAAAAATTTGCTGTTTTTTTTTCTTAAAAAAATTTTTAAGAAGACGTCCCTTTGATTTTTCCTAATTCGTCCAAATTTCCGCGCAGCTGCTGCCACTGCAGCATTTGAGCAAAAATAAACGTGGGTACCAAAAAATTGATTGTAATGTGGTAGAAGGTAATATTGTTTGCAATGATGACTAATCTTCAGGCGAAAAGAAGGAAATATTTAATTTCCACGATCTCAGACTCGCCAAAGAGTTTCAGTATCAAAAGCAAAATAATAAATTTTATTTCAAATTTAATCTGAATAAGCGAGAAACCGCGCCAAAAGAGAGAAAATTCATGTAATGCTCGATTGTAGATAGTAATGCCGGCAATGAGTCGAAAAACTAACTGCGAAACTTGACAGTAGCATACAAAAACTGTCTGAGATATCTAAAAATCACATCAAAATTTCTGTCGGTACGGGCATCGGGGTCAAATGAAAAAAAAAGTGGCAAAAAACCTTGTTGAGGTCAAGTTAAAACAAAATTAGAAAAAAATAATTTTTTCCTGAATCTCTTCGAAAAACGTTTGGAAACCCACTTTTGATCAATTTCGTATCAATCGGAGTTAATTACCTTGGAAAATTCCCGGCGACACCTAATTTATATAGCTTGAACTGATTAATTAAATAAGGTGTGTTTCTTATTTTAATTTTATCAGCTGACATATATTTCTGAAATTATTGTTTTGAAATATGTGCGTGGGTTAATTGAGATGAAAAAAATTCGATGGATCATTTTGTACCGCGCGTGTGCTCACCCGCATCGAGGCCTAGTTTCGAAGCGCGTTTCGACGCAGTCTCAAAACACCCTCTTGTCTTACGCCCAGAATCTCCCTCGACTCTCCCTTCGTAATTTCGCTCGAAGACAAGTTGCTACTTGCTTCTTGCTTATAATGGGGTGCCTTTTTCTCACAGACTATGTTCTTTGTCTGATCATTAAATATCAAGATTCATTTTCATATCCTTCTCATACTTATGGACTTCGCGTGCTTAATATCATTTCAACCTTCTGCATTGATTATTGACAGTATAGTTTGCTTGTGTGTTCCAGCGGTCTCCGCTTCCGATTTAATTTGGATGGTGGATATCGTCAGAAATTGGTCCTTTCTCACTTTCAAAGTGCAGCATGACATCAGCCTTGGTTATTGAGATGTTTTTACTTGTAGCGCATCTCACCATATCTTGCTCTGGCCTTTCTCTGTCGTGGTTGTAATACGGTTAATCGGCACATATTCGGTGCACGCACAAACGTGGCTTCGACCATTCAGTCTCTGGCTCATGATATGCGCCCCCATTCTTCTCGATCAACGTTGCCAATGGGGACGACTAGTGTAGCTGATTCCGTCTTTAAAATATTGACTTTTGCGGAATTAGATGTGAACACAGTTTTCTACGCGTTGCTACTCAGTTGTGTCATTAAATTTACCAGTTCACAATTAGCTTCCTGATCCTAACAAATTTTTCTCCACAATAACCTCCGATGAGTCAACATCCTCATACTGACTGTAATCAGCCAAAACTATAACTTGGCCGATTTATAGTTACTTGTTCTTTAACAGTCGCGAATTTCGTCTTCAAAGTTGAGTGTATTTCACGAGAATTTTAGCTTCTTGCGCTGCTCTCGTGCCACCTAGACTTCTATTGTAATTGTTCTAGGAGTTCTGAGCATATAACTCTGATTTCTCCGGTGACGCCATACTTCTTCTCCTGGAATTCCAAAGTCGCGACAAAAGATTATCGGTTATTTTACGACCCCTCTGGGTACCAGCTTTGCTGAGCATATTTAGTGAAAAGCTTCTGCATCCTGTCCATTTCGAAAAAACCCCCACCAACTCTAACCAGGCATCGTACTGACTGACGAAGCAAAAATCATATCCGCTGAGGTGTGAGCACCTTCTGCATCGAATAGTTTGCGGAGATAAAACTTAATGTTTCGGGTTACTTCACCAAGTTCAGTCTGTCTTTCGTTTCATAGGCTATTTTATTGAATTTTGCAAATTTGTCAAGAACAACTTTTGATCTTATCGCTTTAAATCGTCGGCATGCAAATTGTCGTTTATAGGCTGACTTTTTCACGATCATTGCTGTTTTGTTAACCATTTTGCTTGAACATGCTTCCTAATGTGGTGGTACCGACTCTCATTGTGGCTATATTTGGAATGCTTATCTTTAAAAATTTATATCTGCAAGTCATCAAATTATATCTACTTGGTGCACATCTCGTACGATCCTGAATTGCCCATAAAAAGATATCTGACTCCACTTTGGGCCAATTATCTAGGATTTGGGTGATAATTTTCCCATTCTTACTCGTCAACGGACAAATCTCCAAACTCCTTACATTTCATCTATTAGAAGAATATAACATTTGGCTTTCTTGGTTTCCTTGGTTGCTAACCAAATTTGTAATCAAAAAAGACGGTTAAAAAAAGTTTCATTTTCACTAATTTTTTGGTGTGATTAATTTCGCCAATTCAAACTTAATGCCCCGCTCCTCCACCTGTTGGAGCCAGGACTTGGTGACCCTCGTGGTAGAGCGACGTACGGGGCAACGTCACATGAACTTCGATTCAGCCATTTCCTTGCCTTTCACCCTGCCTGTTTTTGCTACCTGCTAAAAGGATCACCTCTTAAAACTCAATTTTGGCTAATTTTAAAAGTATTTGTATATGTCGATTAAACTGTATCAGGTTTAAAAAGGTTATACGTCATTAGGTCAAATAGATGTTATCAAAAATTGAGAGGGGGGGGTTTGATCGTCCTGAAGGTCTCTGTTGTTTCTTTCCTCAAAGTCAAAAAAATTTGAAAAAAGGAGGTACTTGTTTTCCTGCGACTGGTCTCTGTAATTGTGCTGAGGCGACTGTTTTTTTTTCTGCCAAAATTTTTTCGGCAGAAAAAACAGTACAGCACCTCTCATCAGAGGTACTTGGTAACCCTCTCCTTTGGAAAGGGCACCTTGTATTGTTTACGCAAAAAGCGTACTCGAATTTCGGCGTAAAGAACGGTTTTTTTTTAAATTTCAAAAGGGACCTTGTATTTTTAGGCTTCGGCACACGAAGCCGAAGCGTTAATATTTCTAACACGCAGAAAAAAAATTCCACCCCACAAAAAAATCACAACCAAACCCCTCAGAATTAAACAATTGGCTTATTTTAAACCTTCTCAATAAGCCAGAAACGGACACGACGAACCTTTATTTTTTGAGGCCATTTCGACACAACTGTATTTTAGCAAATTTGTCAACTGTTTAAAACAATAGTTGAAAACTTGGGTTGTTTTCAATACAAAGTGAGGATTAAATATATATTGTTTGTAAAGTATAGCAGTTGTAACAGAAATATTATAATTGTTTTCTAGGATCTAATCTTTTTTTCAATAAAATAAATGAAAAACAAAATTATTAAAAACAGAACAGTGAACTTTTTCAAGCTTTGATTTGTGAACAATTGATTCAAACAGTGAGGCAAATAAAAATAAAAAGGCTTAACCCTTGTAGCAATAAAAAAATTCTCGCCAAGGCACCAAGAGCCACAAGTGATGGCTCTTACTTTGAATGTTGTTTACAGAAAGCTTACGGCAGTTGGAAGTTTTAATTTTTTTCTGCCATAAGGGAGGTTGAGAGGTAATAATTTGCGGAACCGACATTTTATATTCTAGAATTTTACAATTTTTAGTTTTATAGGAATATAGTTGAGAAAAGCAAGTATAACCATATCACGTGAAACACGGTCACAGTTGTCTTCACAAGTTGACCTTTCCGTTGAAAAACGTATGCACAAGTATCTTGGCCTACGTCAGCGTTTTGTCCGCTTTGATTTATATCTCATATATCAAAAGTAATTTATAAATAAGTCAAAAATTGATGGAAAAAGTCATAATGTTGCGTATTTAAAAATGTTTATTTTTTCCCTATAAAAGCGCAGATTATTACATTTTTTTTTAGTAATTTTTAAGTAAATATGTAATGAAGTACAAACTGTTGGACAGCTTTGATTGCTTTACAAATTCACTGATTATAAGAATTACATTTTTTTGTGTTTCATGGGATACTGAATTGAAAATTTAGGAAAGTTCACTCCCGAAAAAAAAATAATCTGCCCCTAAGATACCACTAAATTTTTATTTAAACTGTTATTGCATGCCCAACCAAAACGCTTTCTAAAAACTGGCTAATCGCAAATTTGTATTTTTATGTCTAGTTGACTGAAATAATTTCTCAGGAAGTGAAACATGGTGCGGAAAAATCCTAACAATCAACACCCCGTAATTCATGGAACCAAACATTTGCAAAAAAATTTCAATTATTTATCGGAAACCGAATCAAAATTTTTTATAATCTGTTTGAAGGGAAAGATTCTACAACCCTGTTTTTTGCCATTTTTTAATGATTTTAGGTATGCTAGAGCCACAATTGTGGCTCTGTGCCCTCACAAGGCGTTAAGGGAGTGGTGTCGCAAATTTGAACCACTTCAAGGTCATTTTCCGTCCAAATAGCTAAGTTGATATTCAAAAACATTTGGTCACTTAACAGAACAACCTTCGCGGTAATTTTAAACTTAACAGTCAATCTGATACAATCCCACCTACGCCGAACCTACGCTTATAAACAGCCTCCCAAAGACACGCCAGTTAGTGGCCTTACTCCGGTTCAATTTCATCATTTTTATATTATTTTTGTGTCAGGCTCCGGAAAAGGGCCTTACGAATAATGCAAAAGCGCTTTTTTTTTTAAATTAATTTTGCTTTCGCGCGACAAAAACGCAAAAAAAACTAAAAATTAAATTTTGAAATTGATCAGTTGGCAGGCTCAGGCAAAAAAGCTATCTCCTCCACCAGTTTGAGAGAAGATATAGTTTTTCGACTCATACTGCATCTGAAGGCACAAGCTTGCTTCCAACAATAAAACTAGGAAAATTTTTTTTCGAAATTTAGCTTCCGGCGTTGCTTCTTGTGGCCATGTCCAATTTTTCATTTTTAGCCAAATGTTTTGAAATAGGTCAGTTTGAGAGGCTCAGGCAAAAGCTATTCTCCTCCACCAGTTTAAAGAGATTACAGTTTCGACTCATACTGCATCTGAAAGCAGAAGACTTGTTTTGACAATAAACTAAAGAGTTTTTCTTCGAAATTTGCCTTTGGCTGGTCTCTGGGAGCCATGGCCAACTTTTCATTTGAGGCCTAAATGTTTTGACAAAATTAAGAACCCAGAAAAAGATGCTTCAAAAATAATTTTTCCGTAAATACAAACACTTTTAAGAATTTTGGATTGCAATTTTAACTCGTATAGCGTCAAAAGGAAAAACAATATGAGCGCACTTATCAATTTAAGGATGTGGCGACGATAAATTGGATTTCTCAGAAAACTTTTTGATAGCCCCATTTCTGTAGAGAATTTTCCAGCTGAGTTTTTAAAGCCTAGGATTTTTTCTGAATTTTGATTTTTTTCAAAAAAAAGTAAGTTTGGAAGATTTTTGAAAGAAAATCTGAAAAAATTTAGAGCGAAATTTGAAGTTGAAATATACCAATTTCGATCTGGGAATTTATTTGTCACCTTTGGGCAAAAACTGCGAATGTAGACACTTTAACTCCGAGAAATACTGCCAAAAAAACGTTAAATTTCCATTTTTTAATTTTTTTTATTTCAAAAAAGTTAAGAATTTCAACAAAAACTAGAAATTCACAAGTCGTTGCCTGAGACTTTGGAGAAAAAAAATCGAAAAAGGCTTCCTTTGAACTTGACGTGTCAGCCTTGGCGGTGAATTTGATGTACAAATTGAAATTTTCCATAATATTTAAGGAGGAGTAGGCGTCTTTGCGCGAGGCCTCCCAAAATAAGCTTTTTGGACCACTAGAGGCAAAATTTTGAAAAAAGGCTTCCATTTGGTGATGAGTATATATATCTTCATTCTTAAATTGCAAATATCAATAAAAAGTGATGAGAGATGACATGAGGCAGTAGGCTTTTTAGTGGCTTTAGGGACCGCCTACTAAAAACCATTTTCTGAGCGTAGGTTGAGGTATGCAGATGCCTCGTGAATAGTACTGGCTACTTCCTTTCGAGTTGTTACTACGTATTTGGAAAAAATTAATTTATTTCTGAAGCCAGGTTTTCAGAAAACTTCACTGAAATGGTGTAAAAAAGCCCAATTATCGACGCGCCCACATCCTTAAATCATAAATAAATCTCATAAAAGTACTGGTGCATTTTAAGGCCAAAAAAAAACAGGTTTTCAGCGTCGCCTCAATGAAGTACTAAAACAGCAAGAACATATGTGTTTCAGTTTAAGAAATTAATTGAACATTAAATCCTGCTTTCACAAAACGAATCCGAAGGCCTCTTATTAGCCGACCATCAGGAACGACCGTTTCAAAAGTGCACATTTTCACTTCAAAAGCCTACTCCTCCCTGAGTTTCGAAGATTAGAGCAATATCTTTTATAGCTTTTATGCCACAGAGAAAGCGTGGGCAGAACTCCAAGGTTCCGTTTAACTCAAAAAATTTCAAATCCGGCGCCTGTAAATGAGCCATAAAACTGTTTTTTTGGCAACATTATTTTGTCCTCGGGGAATACTACTCCTCACTGGATTTTAGACGCAGAAACGTAAAACTGGTATGTTACGATCCTTAAGATTACGCGCAAAAACCCCAGAGTTCTACAATTTGCATTTTTGTATCTCGCTTTTTGGAAACCGCGATTCAAATTCTCAGAAATTCTTCCAAAATTAGAAAAATGAATGAAATATTGTTTCAAAATCGCGGATAAAAACTTTACTTTTTCATGACAAATGAAATTAAAAAACCATTCTTTATCAACTTATTGTTGTCTATTTATTCAGAAAAAGCATTTTTTAAAGATAATCTAGAAAAATTTCATGTCCGAGTCTCTAAATGCGACCAGCTACTATACCGAATTTGAGACCGTGGTCGAAAATAACTACTGCACCCACAATCCCCTTAATTAAAACGATTTGATAATCTTTGGTAAAAAGAGATTGAATAACATATTTCACATTTATTTTCATTTTTATGTTTAATTTATTCCCATAAAATAAATGCTTTCAAAATCCTAGGATTAAGTAAAACCAGTGATTATGTTCTAAACATGATTTACAAACAGTAAATACAACAATACAAGGGAAGGCTTCAATAGTCCGAAATGATCATACTGAATTTCTTAGGTCGAATTTTAATTATTTTGAAAATGATTATGATTGTTTACAAAATAGTTTCTATTCAGATTTATTTCTCATGCACCGACATGGAACACCTTACTAAGAATAATTGAATTGTCGGGTAGACATTTTCCCAAATTTTCATATTTAATTGCTGATGTCAAATTTTGATTGTTATGTAAACGTTTCTGATTGTTTTCAAAATAATTTTTATTCATATTAATTTTTCAATGGAAGATCTTAGTTACAATAACATTATTGTCGAGCCAACATGTTCTTGAATTTCCAAATTTGTAAAGTACTCTATTTGATAAGCGACGGTATCTCGGGAATCCGAGTCGGGATCTGATCAAAAAATCTTGATTTTTACAACGTTTTTTCCTTCCTTCAAATTTTTTGAAAATATAATTTCAGGTTGATTTTCTGATGACCAATCAAAATAATGAATAACGTCAGTTTTGAAAAAATATCAATTTTATTGACCGATTTGTAAAAAAAAATGTTTTGGTCATTGCAGATTTTTTTTTGTCTTTCAAACAAAAATAATTAAAGGCTTACTTTTTCATGAACCTCAACTCACGTGATAGATTAATGTTTATACGTTCATGCGAAAAACATTTTCTGGTTGTAATTAAAGATAACTTCGATGACCTCAACTTGACCTTCAACCTTTTTGACTTAATGTTAACCCTTGATATTGCTTATTTCAAATTGCCCGATAATAAAAGCTTTGAGACCCCCACGCCCTTTGAAATTTAATGATTGTAACGATGTAGGTGGAAACCCCCGAAGCCCCCCCCCCTTATTATCTTATAGGTGAGCAAGCTCACGTATGGGAGAGACTTCAAAGCCCTCCTAATCTAACTTTTAATTTAACCTTGGAAATTGCTTATTTCGAATCGCCCAGTAATAAAAGTTTTAATTAGGTAAACTGGCTTAAAATCGGTTCAAGTCATAATATTTTGCGCTATTAATTTCTTGTTAAAGTTAATAGTCAATTCAGCTAAATGGATCTCCTTCATTTGAAATTCGAAGGAAAGTTAATTAAGATTACCGACGATTCACGTTGCGAAAGCTTTTGCACTCTCACCTTCATTTCCTCTCAAAAATATCTGACAATTTATTGCCATGACTTCGCATTCTAAATCAGTTTATTAGTTAAGCTCAGATACCTCATATCCATTTCCCAACGTGACTCCATCTGAAAAACGTTTACTATCTCTATAGCGCGTGTTCGAATCCCACTCATGTTTTCTAAATGATTGCTTGAGTAATTACACACCGATCAAATTTAGCGGTCCCATTATTAAGACCCTTGCCCATAATCATACTCAAGACAATCACTAAGACAACATCAGTGGGATTCGAACACGCGCTATAAAGAAAGTAAACGTTTTTGAGATGGAGTTCCGTTGGGAAAAGGATATCAAGGTCTTGGACCAATTATGTTTTTATATATTGAATCAGAGTTATAACTGAATACATGATCGAATAAAGATCAGAATCCAACAGCAAAAACCAGAAATCTTTCCACAATTTTTTGGGTTTTTGTTTCAAATGAAACTTTTAACTGGTGCTGAACTAAGTTAGGCACCACCAACAAATTTTGCCCATGGTGACTGATTTTTTGATATATTCTAGGAATATTTTTAATAATTTATTAAACAACGTTTTGCTAAATAAGCATCTTCAAGTTTTTGAGAAATAATTACAAAGTCGTTTCAAGACTTCAAAGTTTTCAGAATCTAGAAATTTTTATAAGATTTTCAAAAGTTTGTGGGCAAAGAAGATTTAATTTTTTGGCCCACTGTTAAAATAGAGCAAAACTTTTATGATCTTTTTGATCATTTAGCGAAGGTTGGTGAATACGTATATNATATGCTTCGGCTTCGCAGAGGTCTTGATAGGTATTAAAGATTTTTTGCAGTATTTTAAAGTAGCCCATGAAAAAGTTGTTCCTTATTATTATAGTAAGATGGGCTCCTGCGGCAGAAGTCCTGCCCTGGGTGGCAAATGTATTTTCTCATATTTTTTTTTAATGTAAATAGGGCATCTATGAAGGTGATATTAAGTTTTTTTAGCACGCGAGAATGTTCTATGTTCTTGGGCTCTAATTCGGATAAAGGTCTCTATATTCTAGGAAATCAATAATAGAAATGATCCATGCAAATAAATTTAACAAACTCAACCAGGGAAATGTTCAAAAACGCAGAACCGTTTTTGGAATTGCACATCCTAGGCTTGCAATTTTTGAAATAAATTCAAAAATAATTTCAAGCCGAATAACAGGCAAATTTTATTCGAAAAATTTTAATTTTGGGAAAGCCTCACTCTAACTAGCCTCACTCTAAACTAAGACATATTAAGGGTATGCCTTTATGTATACATTCAATATACATACAATATACATTCAAACCTACGCACTGAACCATTTTTTTGCTTCGACACAAAACTACTTGAGCGGATTGAAACTTATTCAGTCAAGCACATGAACCAAGCATCATCATCAGTGGTATAAAGTGGTATTATGTCTTGAATCGAAACCACTTATGAACATAGCGTTTGATTTTTTTCACGAATTATAATACAATTTTTTTAACCTGTACACACTCATCGAAAAGATTCATTGGTATATTTCTTGATTCAGTGTAAGAAGTTACATCGGAATATACAATTAAGGGGGTGACATAAGTCCAGCAGATTGGTACATTTTTTCACAGCAATATTTGAAAGAAAACAAAATGTGGAAATTTATTTTTTTATTTTTTATGTTCAATAAAAGTGGTCATTCTTACAAAAGTTTACATTTTTATTTCCTAAACATAACTAACTATAGTTAAAAATACAAGAAACCACTTTGCACTGTGCATCATTTTCCAACTTAACCCGACTATAGAATTTCTTTCAAAGACGATATTAATAAACTTCAGACATTGTCGGGTGTACTCCGCTAATTAGTTACCTTTTACTCTGCACAGTCGAAAATTTCTTAAATATCCAAGGTTTTTTTTCATGAAAAAAGGTAAAAATTGGCAAAAAGTAGAGAAAAACAGCTTTTTTTGAGATAAAAATTGACCTTAAGGGGGTGGGTGTCGCTTTTTGGTACCTTTCAATCACGCCTTAGAACAAATCTTCTGAGGATACTCGTTTGTAGATCTAGCCTTCGTCTAACGATTACACATCTCAAAGTCAATCTTGGTACATCACACCACCTGGTGGTGAGTCTATTCTAGAGCACTAAACGGTTTTTTTAAAATCTATCTTCTTTTAGACCCCACATACAAAGCGTCTGAAAATTTACAGAGAGTACGGGAAGAGTGAGGTTACTAATATGTCGGAGTTATTTTTTTGAATTTCGCTCTTGAATTTTCTAGAATCACTTTTGAACGCCGATTTTTACAATTTTTCGACTTCAAACTCTATCTTCTTTTAGACCAATGTTCAGAAGAAAGCCGTTTTTTCGACTGAGGTAGATAAATATACTGTCGTTAATATGATGGTTTTGGATTTTTGAATTTCACCCTAGAATTCTAGAAATATGACTATAAGTAAACCGGAAATGAAAAGTTCGAAAAAAAAGTTCGTCTGATCGGAACAACAGTACCACCAAATTGAAGCTGAGATTTAACTGATCAAAAAGTTGGCTTACAGCTAATCAAAATTTTTAACCAATCAGCGTCAAATTCGATAATTAGGTTTAACATTTTGGCTTAAAAATAATTGAAATTTCTAGAATTCGATTAAGACATTTCCGATAATTTTAATGTCATG
>SCLH01000066.1:50377-86501 GCA_004367855.1 Oikopleura vanhoeffeni | reverse complement strand
ATTGACACGAAAATTAGTCTTTCATTTCAATGTTATAAAACTCGTCAATATTTAGGCTTCTGATGCGTTCTAAAAGCACACAAAAACCATTTTTTTCTAGCCTCATATTAAACCAAGTGATAAATGATGTTTTTTTTTCGTTATACTATAAACCTGTCGTGTGAAAGACCGACCACTGGTGTTGAATCATCATCAGCTTTCAAAACTAGCATAAAAACACATCCTGAATTTACACGCCTAATTTGAGTTAATTTCCTCATAACGGTTTTTATTTGATTTTAGGCATATTTCTAAAAATTTGAAAAAGCGGTTATTAAAACTTATCTGGATATAGTCTATTAATTGCAGGTTAAAAATAATAATTTCCCGAAATCCACGCTTATAAGTATATTGCAATATGGACAGAAATCGAGCCAATCATGCTATCAAATATGGTGGTCTAAGTGCGAGAGCAAATTTTATCATTTTTCGACACAAGCGAAAATTATCCCGAAGTATGTATAATTAGCATATCTTTTCCCACCCTTATAATATTTCATGATTTTTTGGCTTAATTCGACGCATAATGAAATTTGCTTGAGGTTATGTACCGACTCGCACGGGAGATTGATTTTTTCTTTAATGTATAAAAATTACGTTTCAAAAATTCAGCGTTTATTCATACTAGAAGACATCTTAGGTCATGAATTAATGTCAGAAACAAGTAAGTAATTTTACAAAGTTGTCGCATTTAATGGCGTTTATTTGGTCGAGAAGTGCTGGTGCTTGCACAGACATAGCTTTCATCATCTGAATATTTTTACTCTAGGACAAACACTTAGGATAAAAAAAATTTTAAACAATGCAAGGAATTTTAAGGCATGCTCATAAAAAAAATTTATATGTTTTACGTTCAATAACCCAGCTTTTTTATAGAAAAATTTTATTCGTTTGTATACAAGTATATCATTTATGTTTTATTTCATGAAATTTATTTCACCCAAAAATTCCCGACGAAAAAATACAGACAAAAAAAATTAAGCTTAACCCTTGTGAGCAAATAAAAAAATTCCGCCAAGGCACCAGAGCCACAATTGTGGCTATTCTTTGACCGTTGTTAACAGAAAGCTTAAAGGGGTGGTGTGAGTGATTTCTGACATTTTGGAGGCTTGGACCAAGCCGCTTGGTAGATCTATCCTTAATCTCGCGATTCCACCAGACAGTTCAGTACAACACCCACCAATCATCTGGTTAAGCACGAGTCCCAAAGCTTTTTTCAAAGAAACAAGGATCCTAGAGCTTAAATCGGAAAGGTTTGAGATTTGGTGAGAATCCGGAAAATTGTCTGAATTTCGGTGAATGGGAGATATTTTTTTCGGTTTTTGCCTCAGAAGTCAGCAATCTGATTTGGATATTGGCCGAAGAAATTGGGTGTTGTTTTCGACGTTTTGTACAAGGGTTTTTCTGTGGAAATGCAGAAACGTCATTTTGGAAATATAACAAGCTCAAGGGTTAATGAACATTCGAATGGGAAGTTACTTTTTGTATTTCGGCTTGATTGGCTGTAAATCGACAAAAAGTGCGCGAAATCGAGATTTTACATAGAAGGGAAATTAGGAAATCTAATGCCACCAAAAATTCCTTGTATACGATTTGCTAGAACCGATATTAGCAACTATGGTCTTATTTTCCACACAGCAGATTCCTAGAAAAATAAGGGTTTTCATAAACATATTTCTGTTTGCTCTCTAGCACTGTTGTTGTGTGAAAATTAGACCTAGTTGCTAATATAATATATTGCTAATATAATCGTTTCAAGAAAAATCGCTACTCAAGGAAATAAATAATTTTTATTTTTATGTTCAAAATTGTCGAGTTCGTGGCACTCTTGTTTGTAAAATTACAGGCCAATTTACAGAGCCGAAATTATTAATAAAAGTACTTGTCCCATTTTCAAAAATGGTATATTACTAAAATATGTGCGATCTGGCTTGCCCTAAGAAAATAAGCCTGTGACCATGGGGAATAAAATAAAGGAATAACAACGCCTTGTTTTTACAATTCGGTAATCTGTTTGCGCTGACACGCCTACGCATTTTTGGGGAGGAACCATTCCCTCAACTCTTGAACAGAGCAGTATCAAAACGTCTGACAATAACACCATTTTATTCGGGCATATTTCATACCAGATTGCGTGACCTTCTTGAGTGATCAAACGTCGGAAAAATAGCGTCGCATTCCACTAAAGTTCAGAAAGTTTTCCAGATTCTCAACCGGAAGTCTATAAAAAACTTTCTCGATATAAGCTCATAGATCCTTGTTGTCTTTGAAAAAGCTGAGGCACTCGTGTTTAACCGCGGTTAACCAGGATAGATCAAGGATAGATCGTTCATATGTATTCATGAGAAATTTTCTACCATCATCAGTTTAGCCGTACCAAGCCTCCGAAATGTCAAAAATCACTCACACACCCCAATTTCAATTTGTTCAGCATAAGGAAGTTGAAAGGTGTTATTTTTGCCTCCGACATTTCATATCCTAGAATTTGTATTTTGGTTCTAGAAAATATAGTGAGAAAAGCAAGGTTAACCATATCACGTAGTACACGGTCACAGTTGTCTTTATAAGTTACATTTCTGTCGGAAACGATGCACAAGTATCTGACCTACATCAAAAGTTTTGTCCGCTTCAATTAATATCTCATAAATCAAAAAAAATATAAATAAGTCAAAAATTTTGATGGAAAATCATTATTTTGATAAAAATGTTTATTTTTCCCTATAAAAGCAGATAATTACCTTTTTTATCATTTTCAAGTAAATATGGTAATGCAGTACAACTGTTGACAATTTTTGATTGTTAAATACACTTTTATAAAAATTAATTTTTTCATGGGTAACTTGGAGTTGAAAATTAAGAAATTTCACTTCCGAATGAAAATATTTGCCCCAAGATACCAATAAATTTTTATTATAACTGTTATGCAAAAAGACTTTCCTGAAAACTGGCTAATCTGACATTTGTATTTTGTGCCTTGTTCCGAAATAATTTTTCCAGAAGTGAAAAATAGGGGAAAAATCATAATAAATCAACACCCCGTAATACTGGAACCAATTATTTGAAAAAAATCCAAGTTTTTTTCGAAAACCGAATCAAAATTCTTGATAATATATTTGAAAGAAAATATTCTACGATCCCATTTTTTCAATGATTTTAGGTATGTTTGAGCCAGTATTGTAGCTTTGTGCTCACAAGGGTTAAAAGTTTTGAGCCGTTAAGAAAGCCTTTTTTGCCTATACAACCCCCTTAACCCTTTTAACCTCCCTTAACCCTCTCACACCCAAAACGCCATTCGGAGACGCTAATTTGGAAGCTTAGTACGGGAAAAGTAAAAGTGCTTGCAACTTTACTGTTTTTAAGTTCTTCAGATAAGGGATAGACTCTAATTTGATAAAGAGAAAACCTTCCGACTAATCAAAACCATGCAGTTAAGAATAAGCCAATAAAATCGTCTTAACTTTGAGCGGCCATCCAATCACATTCTCGTATTTCGAATCATTCAAGTATTCGGAATCTTTCGGAATTCTTTTTAATTCAGATAATATTTTTTTTATAAGGAAATCAGTAATTGTTCATTCTGTAGACCTACAAAACGTACAATTTCAATTATATCCTATTCAAAAAAAATGGTTTATTTTAAAAGACGATAACACTCGATTAGAGAGTATATCGATTGCGATTCCAAAGTTAAAAAACTACTCACAATGTATTCAAAAAGTAGTATTTTCTCTAAAAAAGTTTTTTTCGGATTATGTGATCGTAATCGATATAGAAACCGTACTACCACACCAACTTTATCACCTCACCGAGTGTTATCGACTTTTAAAATACCGCTTTGTCTGTCAAGGATATATTATTTGAATATTACCTCATATTTGTCAGCATTATTAGGGTGGCCAGGGTCAGAGTGCGGCTGAGAATCACCAATATTGTTGGGCTTGAAAATAAGTCAAAAGCTGTATAGAAAATTCATTGTCATTTAATTTTATCAATTTTATTTCACTTTATTGAAAATTTATGAAAAGTTGTCACAAAAATACAATTATTTGGAATAACGGTAAGTGTCAGATAAACACCGTACAATGCCTCGAATTGCCATATTAAGGGGGTTGTAGTCGCAAGTGATATCACTTAACGAGGTAAAGATAGAAAGCTTAAACCTGTTGTTCCAGTATACTGTATACGTGGCTGTAATTACTGACTTATTTCTGTGTCACGGGTTATTAATAAACCATTAACATGTATTATATTTGCAAGCAAATTTTAAAAAGTAGTCCTTTTTTGAAATAAGATCGAACTACCGCCGCGGCGTCGAGACAAAAAGTGATTCGTTGCACAGGGTTCTGAAATTGCGGGGAGGGCAGGTGTCAGCACTGATTTAGCCCAAAAGAAAATTTAACATGCTGTAGGCTTTCAGAGCATTTTGACTTTATTAACCTCGTTGAAAAGTGACATTTAGAAAGTGACCTTCAATCTACGCATGTGTCATTGTAAGAAAGTGAGCGACGTCAGACCAAAAATTAATAATTGAGATGATTAGGAATTAAATTTTCTAAATCGATAATTTTCCAGAAATAACTTGCAATTGTCGGTCTTCAATCTACAGGTGTTTCACGTAAATAAAACTAAACCTACGCAATTTATCAAAATCACTTGTAAATAAATAAAAAATTACTCTAAGACGTCAGATGGAAAATGGAGCAGATTAAATTTATTTTTTGTAACCCTTGGAGGCCCCGGACTATTTTCAAAAACACTTGTTGATTAAATACCAGAAATTGCAGGTTGCTTCTAAATAATTCACTTTATAGGATAAAATTTTCTGAAACTGCTGCATTTTCAATTTTTTCCTCACGGCTCTGAGTAAACTTTTATTCCTTTGAAAGTGAGTTCGATAAATTGCGTGGGTTAGGTTATTTTTTCGTAAAACACCTGTATATTAAAGACCGAAAATTGCAGGTTATTTCTGAAAAACTCCCTTTTTAGAAAATTAAATTTTTAATCTTTTCCATCATTAATTTTTGTTCTAACGTCTCCCATTTCCTCAAAAAAAATTGTGTAGGTTGAAGCACAATTTGTAAATGTCATTTCTCTATTGGGTTGATAAAGTAAAAATGTAAATTACATACTATTTAAGTTTAAGTCTATCCTTAATCTCAAGGACTATAGTACAATAAAGTTCCAAGCAGTTTTACTTTTCCCGTAATAAGGTCACAAACTCGCACCACTTAAATGGCGCAGGAGCCTCCAAGGGTTAAAAAAGTGTTTTTCAAAATGACTCTTGGTGTGAGAGGGTTAAGGAATTTTGATATTTTACTTCATTTGAATTTGAAAAAAAGTCTTTATAAAATTGAAAAATTTCCAAACTATGAGGTCATTTTGAACGCTCACGCGGTCGAATATTGATAACCGCATAGTGCCGATACATCCAATATCGCCGAGGGCCCAATATCGCTGATTTAAAATAGAAACTTTCGGCGATATAGCCATCCCCCTGTATGAGTCAAACCAACATCAAACAGAAAAAACGTGTTTGAAACCTTTGAGTTAAAATTTAGAAACAATTTTGGTTTGATATGGTTAGGATGGTCTTCCGAGAATCAGAAACGATCATCAAAACTTTTAACTGGGTTTATATCCCCTCTCAATATAAGTTTCCTCAAAGTAATGTTTCATAATTCAGGCAACTTTTGTAACTTTTCAAATTCGTCAATTTTTTTTAATTTTAAAAAGTTCTGAACATTATGAAAAAAATGTCTAATTTTTGTTCAATTTTTTTTTTAAATAATATGTTCCGAAAAAAAGAAGAAAATCAACAAAAGAGAAAATTCAACCTTTCGAGTAGGTGACCATATATTTTTTATATTCTCTTGGAAAAATCATATAACATTTTTTGTGATTTTTGGTCGAAAATATTTGGAAAATATTCTTTATTTCTTGTTAAAAAAATTTTAAACTAATTTTTCCAATATTACTGGCTAGAAATATTGAGAATTCCATTTTTATTTATTTTAAATATGCCCTCGTTTTGTTTCTTCGCTCTGGTTTATTATTCTCTTTAGGCCTCCGAGCCATATATAGCCTTTTGGAAAGCTAAAGCCACTTTACATCAGCCACAAATGGTGGAAATAATAAGCGCAGAAACTTTTCGTTTAACACTTAAAAATTTAACAATGTGAATCTAAAAATATTTCTTAAAATGTTTTCGGATACTTAGTTCAAATTTTATGACGAATTGATTGAAAAGCGAATTTGCTTAAGTTTTACTTCCGAAAAAATAAATTTCGATCCGAATTTCGACTTGAAATTTCAAATAATCCAGTTTTTAGGATAGTGTTTTATGTACAATTTGCAAGAATAATAAGCCTTCTGGGCCTATCTAGAGCGAAAATATTGACTTGGGAGTGCAATTTCAAAATATCTTATTTCGATATCATCCATACTTATGGATAAAATGATATGTTTTGAAAAAATAAATAATTTGTGATAATCATGCCAGAGTGGTACTCTTATACCATATTTGCCTTAATATTGTAATATTAATCAAATTTTTTCATTAAATCGAGATAACTAACAATTTTTTCCTAAAAAACGTAAATTTATCATGAATATTTTGAACTAATTTAGAAATATTTTTTCATTCCCAACAGATATACTCAATCAGACAACAGTATTAAGTAGAACAAAGCACTGCGCAGTTATGGAGATGAACATAAATTTTCTGAAGCCTACCATGAGGTAGTATCACGTGTTTTAAATAACCTTGCTTTTCAAACGTTTTTTTCTAGAATTAACCATTGAATTTCTGGAACATGAAAAATGTTTTCAAAAATTCGATTCCTGAAACGCTTTCCTGCCTCGGCGAAACTTTTTTTCTATATGCTTCGGAGGGTTAATCATAATTTTTGCAACAAAACTAAGGTACGGGAGAAAAAGGTTGAAGCCCTGGTAAATAGAAAATAAATATTTTTTTAGGACTTACCAAATTGTCAATTCGTCCTGTCTACCGAATTCACTTTTTTCATTCATCTCATGGAAAAATATTTCTTTCGGTGTGCCAAAATTTCGGTTATTTTCGAAATTTTAAACTTTCGGTTGTGACGTAGAAATCGTATCAAAACAAATAAAATAAATTGAATTCGGCGTACAGGACCGTATTTTTTGGTTACAAAACAATAAAAATAAATATTTTACCTCAATTTTGACGCCTTCAACCAAAATGTTCCGTTTTTTGAAAGTGTGTTTTTAATAGACGATTTACAAAGTAAAAAATATTGGTCGGGAAAAATCAGATCAAAAAAAGTCAGCTCAAAAATTTTTTTTTTATTTGTAAATCATTTAATTTGAAAATGCCGAAGTGGTGACAAGTTTACCATCAAGAGAACGAAAATTGAAAAGTGTAAATATGTCCCTACGGACCGATGCCCTTAAGGGGGACACCCCCTTAATACGATATTAAAAAATCGCTTTCTTGTGGTAAAGTTTTTTTTTTGTATATATGATTGAAATTTATGACATCGATTTGGTGTTATTTGATTTCAAATATAAATTATTGATTATTTTTTTTGCCAACTTATTGCGGTCGTGAATGATCTGACTTTAACGATGCAATTAAAATTAATTTTTTCGAGAATGAGCTATCGTACTCGGTACGTGTTCATATTTTGAGCATAAAATATTTAAAAACCCTCCAAAATTCTCCCAGATAAAAATAATTTCTAAAATCATAGCATGCACAACCCTCGATATTATGTATTGACAATTCATCTCTGAGTTTTGAATATTTTGGTGTTCACGTGAAATGAGAAACGATGGTGGCCAGTCAATCATGGGTGTTTTCGTATGATAATAAACGATAAACACGGTGATCAACCAGTTGACCTAGTTAGAAACAAGGTCATTTTCTACAATCAAAATTTCAGATAACTTTGCAAACGTAAAACTCTTTCAAAACTATTCAAAAAAATATGGATTTTGGAAATGATGCACCACCTTCTTATGATCAACTAACCAATGACCGAAATTGTGAAGAGAAAAATCAGCAAAAAGCGGGAAAATCAGCAAATAGCGGGAAAAATCAGCGAATAAAACTGGTGGCTGCAGGCAATTTAAAGAAGCCAGGGGTAAAACCGGTGAATATATGTACTGGTCAAGTAAGTTAATCTCATCCTTTTTTTAATTGGATCACGTTGTGATATTTTAACATAAACTTTCCGATTATTGCCAGCAATCAATTTCGATTATTCAGAGAGCGGAATTTTTTCGAAGTATCAAAATCTTCAGAAAAATCTTCGTCTCTAAAAATATATTACGAAGATAATAAATAAATTTAACTAAGGTCAGAGATTGAATTTTTCCAAGCAGGCTTTCAAGTTTCCGGAAATTTACTATTTTCATCGTCTGATTTTTGTCAACTCTCAATTTTTCTATTTTTGAGTCTCATTCTACAAAAACGGAGTTTGCCATCAAAAGTGTCTCAATGGTAGCAAAATTAAATAGTTTCCTAAAATTCTTTAATTTTGCACCAGTTGCTGCAACCACCGAATTTTATTCCTCATTTTCAAACGATTAACCCTTGGACGTTCGGAAGAAAAAAGGTTCGGTGGAGGCACAAAACCTCATTTGAGGTTCAACTTTGAGAGCTTATAGTGTGATAACCATACATGGAATTTACCTCATTTTAAATTTTTATATAAGCAGAAAACCAAAAATTTCAGAATAATTAATCAGATTACTAAAATAAACTTCCCAAGGGTACGTAAATACGCAACAAAAATGACGTTTTTAGCCTTTCTCTCAAAGTCTAGAATTTTCCGTTTTCTCTATTTCTTCAGAAAAGACTCACGAAAAAAAACAAGAGTTCAAGCACCAGTGGAGTCATTATTATTTTGAGTGCCTCGGCAGAACTTTTTTTCTATATGCTTCGGAGGGTTAATCATAATTTTTGCAACAAAACTTAGGTTCCTGAAAAAAAGGTTGAAGCCCTGGTAAATAGAAAATAAATATTTTTTTAGGAGTTGCCAAATTGTCAAGTCTACCGAATTCCCTTTTTTTCATTCATCTCATGAAAAAATATTTCTTTCGGTGTGCCAAAATTTTGGTTATTTTCGTAATTTTAAATTTTCGTTTTTCATCGTTTGATTTTTGTCAAATCTCAATTTATTTATTTTTGAGTCTAATTCTACAAAAACGGAGTTTGCAATCAAAAGTGTCTCAATGGTAGCAAAATTAAATAGTTTCCTAAAATTCTTTAATTTTGCACCAGTTGCTGCAACCACCGAATTTTATTCCTCATTTTCAAACAATTAACCCTTGGACGTTCGGAAAAAAAAGCTTCGGTGGAGGCACAAAACCTCATTTGAGGTTCAACTTTGAGAGCTTATAGTGTGATAACCACAAATGGAATTTACCTCATTTTTAATTTTTATATAAGCAGAAAGCCAAAAATTTGAGAATAATCAATCAGATTACTAAAATAAACTTTCCAAGGGTACGTAAATAAGGAACAAAAATGACTTTTTTAGCCTTTTTCTCAAAGTCTAGAATTTTCCGTTTTCTCTATTTCTTCAGAAATCAGTCGCGAAAAAAAAAGAAGAGTCCAATCACCAGTGGAGTCATTATTATTTGAATGACAGATTCTCCAAAAACTTTCCTAAAAATTGATCGCCTCAGAAAATTTCTGTAGTTTGACAAGATTAAAGGATTAGCGATCAAACGTTTTTCTGAAGAAATTGGCAAAAAAAGTAAAAAAAAACTCTTGAACGAATCATTGAAAATTATTCAAAATTTTATTCTTGAACTTTTTTGAGCAAACTCTATTTAGGATTCTGCTAAATTTATTTTTAGAGCGCTAATTCTTCCCTTTTAAGAGGTTTTAAACTTTCCAAAACCTCAAATGACGTTTTGAACGTCCAAGGGTTAAGTAAAAATTCGTGATAAAATTTAATTTTAATGTATAATTTAAATAAGAGTGAAAATTAGACATTTGTATCTATCATATGAAAAATAATATCTTTAATATGATTTTGACATATTTTAAGTAGAAAGGTTGAAATCTTAAGAAGATTTCAAAGTTTTTGACCAACAATCGCAGAAAAATATCACATCTACGAGGAACAAAATTTGGCCAGTTTCAATGTTTTTTAAGATTCTCAAAAAATAATAAGATAAAATTTTTTAGCAAAATAAGGAAAAAATTTGAAATTTAGAGAACTTCTTTTTTGAAATTCTACAAATAGAAAAAATTGAATTCGAGCTGAAAATTTGCTAAAAAATAATACTGAAAACCAATGCAAAACTTTACCGGACATTCAAATTTTCAATTTTACATGCGAAATAAAATTTGTTTTCAGCAGAACGATGTCCGAAACCAGATGATGTATGGGCAAGGTCACAGCGCTTACACTTTGAGACAGAAAAAGATGAACCAGAAATAAAGATTGAAATGTGTGCCTAGAGATACTCAGATATTTCAGATTTCTAAAAACTGAAAAAATTTGTAGGGTCTGAAATTTTTGAACGATTTCTGAAAATAAATTATTTTATTTCTTCTGCGGTGGTTGTTGAACTTCNTCATTTCCGGGGTCAAAAGTCACTTTTGAGCATTTTTATTTTTCAACCAATCAGCGATCGGCAAAAATTATGATTTTTTTTTCGAAAATAAGCAAAATTGAATCTGTAAAAAAAATCCTTTATAATGATTATCTTTATTTATTTCAAATGTTGATCTTGTCCGTAAATGCTAAAACTGTGGCGTTGTTGACACCACCAAAACATAAAATCGCCTGTAGCACCAAATGTGGACGTCTAAGGCCCATAGTTGCTAATACCGTTTCCACAAAGTCGATGATTGCGCATCTTTTGAGTATACTCAATCATGGACTGAAATAATTTCAAAAAATCGGGGAGCCTCTTTTCTCATTCTAGAATCACTAAAAAAATCATAGTTTTTCGGGCGGGGGTCTAGGCATCATTTTTTTTGCTGGATTATTGAAAGTACATTCTAAGCTAACTTATATAAAAAAAGTGGCTTGGAGTGTCAAAATTTTTTCATGAAAAAAGCCAATTTAACAAAAAAAATGCGTTAAAAACTGTTTTTTGGTCAGTTTTAGGCATTTTTTGGAAAAATTGTAAGCAGATTTTTTCTTCCTTATTAACATATATTTCGACCCAGAGGGTCATTTGGATGTTTCAGAGACCTTCAAAATCGGTCCTGACCGACTTCGGCCACTCTAATGCCTTTATCACCTTTTGGTTAGATTGCGTAGCCACAACGTTAAAAACACACGTTAAAAGGAGTAGTGGCTACGCAATCTAACCAAAACGTGATAAAGGGATATATTCTGCACTTTGAAAAAAGTCATCTTGTAACGATTCTGTAACTATTCATGTAATTGTCAGAAAAAATTGTGACAAACTTTATCGTCAGATTCAGAATAAATCTACAAATAGGCATTTTCGGTATTTCTCATAAGCTCTAAGTTTTCAGTATTGACCAAGAAAATGTGAAATCAGAGTCACTCACCCCCTGAAACCTTTCATGAAACTCCGTATAAAATTAAAAAAAATCTGCAAATTATGACTTTTTTTTGAACAACCAGTCGTTTTTTTAACAAAGAAATTTATTTCTGTCGCCTTATCGCCGAAAGAGCCCAAAATCGCCTTTTTTTGAAGAAAATTTAAGTGATATTAATAATTTCTCCAATATACAATTAATTTGATGAACTTGACATTGACCTTCAACTTTGACTGAACGTTACGATTGACCCCTGAATCAAAAAAGTTTTTGGAATTTGGCTATTGAAGTCAAAAAAATGTGACCTTGAATCACGCGGGTAAACTTCAAGTTTTATATTTCTACTTGATATTATACCCAATGTCTTTTAGCTTTTGGGGGAGATTCCCGAGGAGATTCACGCTTAACCAATCAGAGCGCAACTTGATTAGTTAATTTAAGGGGCGTTTCAATCTCCCTGGAGAAAACCCCAAAAGCTAAAACACATTCGGTATGAACTTGATATTATGAATGCCAAAGACTTAATAATGGATTTAATTAATCTGTTCAAAGTAATCTCACCCACATGAATGATAGAACCTCCTAAACAACCATACAATTTGGAGGGTTTCCCCCCCCACGTGGGCTTGCCCACATCTGACAAAATTAGGTGGGGCTTGGGGGGTCTTCCCCACATAGTCTCGCCTACATATAATTAAACCTTAAATTGAATCAACTTGTTTTTTTGGCTAGTCTATCAAACTCAATTTTATTCGTCTGGTGAGTTTAGGACTTCTCCAGGATACAATAAAATTGATGACCTTCAACTTTGGCTGAACGTTACGGTCGATCGCTCAATTGATAACGTGATTAGAACTTGGCTATTGAAGTCATAAAATGTGACTTTGAATCACGCGGGTGAAGTTCAAGTTTTATATTCTCACTTGATATATGAAATTGATATTATGAATGGCGAATACTAAATAATTCAATTAATCTGTTTAAAGTATCAAAAACAAGCGAAACAGTTCAAAATAGAAAAATATTTAGTTACGGGTTTAATTAATTTACTTCTCGTTTAGCAACAAATAAGAAAATAAATTTGGAAATGTAAAATCTTGTGCGATTCAGAATATTACATTTTCATAATCAAATAGGCTTTATATGTAAATATTTCGAAATACCTCAAAGAGATCTCTCAATTTTTCAAGAAAAATTTTTCGATTACATTAACGCTTGTGACTCACATTTTTAACATCCGACTGGAGAAATTTTAGGATGAAAATTATGAACCATTTGGTTGAAATTTTGTTTTTGTTGTTATTTCTCAAAGAAAATTCAAGTAAGCTCTCAAATTTTTAAAAACTGTTTTAACAGCAATTTTTAGACCAATCTATAAAATTAAACACGAGTTTTCGCGTTTTTGAACACTTTCTTGATTTACTTTTCAATTATTTTACATTGATGATCATAATTAAAGCTGATCTAGAACATTTAAGTTTTTCATGAAACAATTTATATCTTAAATCCCGAAAAGACGCAATTGTAAGTAAATCAACCCAAAATTTTAGCTTGATTTACTAAAAAAGACCCATCTTCTAGGATTTAAGATATAGTATTAAATTTAATTAACGCAAGTGAAAATTAAACTTTTTTTATATGCTCTTAATTCTTAAAAAATACTCGTCACATTTAGAAAGTCAATCATTACATTTTTAGATTATTTAAATAAAGAAATATAAGTTAATCACCTGTTTTTAATAACATTGGTGACCATGGAAATTTACCGATAAAAGTTTAAAAAGTAGATTCTGAGTACACCGCACATGCTTCGAAGCCAATTTTTTGGTCTCCAGTGCAACTTTTTGTCAGAAATTTTTTTGCAGAATTTTTTTGGTCATATGACACTGCTAAAAAGGTTAAACTACAGTTTTTCGTATCTCTTTAATCCAGGGACCTGTCAAGCTGAAAATATACTTACCTGGATAGTTTTTCAAGAAAAAATGTTCGTCAATAGCATTTTTGTCACAACTATATTGGATCTCCTTTGACTTCGCTAACTCTTTTTTCTCTCGAAAAAATCAGAAAATTTTAAAAGAAAGTATGAATTTTCCCGAATTCTAACTCTTACATTCTGGCATCAGACGTTTAAAACTCACCATTTTCCAAAGAGTACTTATCAGCAAGTAGAATTCCCTAATATATAAAATAAATGGCCCTATTTCAGCGATGTCCATGACAAAAAGATTTTCACAATAAATTTCTGACGAAAAACTGTACTAAATGACAAAAAATTGGCTTCAAAGGATGTGCGGTGTTCTCAGAATCGACTTTCTATATTTTTGCCGGTTAATTCCCGGTAAAACCGGACATTTGTCGAAAAATCAAACAAAATTTTAGTCTCAGATTGTTATTGGCTATTGGATGCATGAAGTCATTTGTGAATATATTCTTTCTTTCTCAAATGGCAGTGGAAAAACTCAGCTGGGTGCTTTTAAAAAAAAGTTCCTTATTCTGATTTTAATTCTTTTTCNATTTAATTGCTCGAATTAATTTTTTAATAATTAAAATATTTTCGTGAAATACTTAAAATTGAAAATTTTGAAATATCACTTTTGAAAAAAAATATCTGTTCCTGTATACCAATTAATCTTTGTTTTGAGTGTCAACCATGGACAAAACACTTTCCTAAAAACTGGCTATTTTCAAATTTTAATTGACGCAATAGGTCGCATTTAATTTTTTTAGAGGTAAAACATTGGAAAAAAATCTCAAAAAATCAACCCTCCGTAAAATTTGAACAAAATTTCCAAAAAAAAAATAAGTCACTTTTTTGAAATCCTTGCAAAATTCTATATAATGTATTCGAAGGAGACAATTTTACGATGGTTTTTTTGCATATTTTAGATGATTTTAAATATGCAGTCACCTATATATAGGTGTTGTGCTCACACGGGTTAAAGAGATCTCTTAATTATTCAAGAAAAATTTTCCGATTACATTAACGCTTGTGACTCACATTTTTAACATTCGACTGGAGAAATTTTAGGCTGAAAATCATGAACCATTCGGTTGAAATTTTGTTTTGGTTGTTATTTCTCAAAGAAACTTCGATTAAGCTGTCAAATTTTCTCAAACTGTTTTAACAGCAATTTTTAGACCAATTTATAAAATTAAACACGATTTTTCGCGTTTTTGAACACTTTCTTGATTTACTTTTCAATTATTTTACATTGATGATCATAATTAAAGCTGATCTAGAACATATGAACAATCAGCTAAATTAGGCAATTTCAAAACCTAAAATTTAAGTTTTTCATGAACCAATTTATATCTTAAATCCCGAAAAGAAGCAATTCTAAGTAAATCAACCCAAAATTTTTGCTTGATTAACTAAAAAAAACCCATCTTCTAGGATTTAAGATATAATATTAAATTTAATTAACGCAAGTGAAAATTAACTTTTTTTATATGCTCTTAATTCTTAAAAAATACTCGTCACATTTAGAAAGTCAATCATTACATTTCTAGATTATTTAAATAAAGAAATATAAGTTAATCACCTGTTTTTTATAACATTGGTGACCATGGAAATGTACCGATAAAAGTTTAAAAAGTCGATTCTGAGTACACCGCACATGCTTCGAAGCCAATTTTTTGGTCTCCAGTGCAACTTTTTGTCAGAAATTGTTTTGCAGAATTTTTTTGGTCATATGACACTTCTAAAAAGGTTAAACTACAGTTTTTCGTATCTCTTTAATCCAGGGACCTGTCAAGCTGAAAATATACTTACCTGGATAGTTTTTTAAGAGAAAATGTTCGTCAATAGCATTTTTGTCACAACTATATTGGATCCCCTTTGACTTAGCTTACTCTTTTTTTTCTCGAAAAAATAAGAAAATTAAAAACGAAAGTATGAATTTTCTCGGATTCTAACCCTTACATTCTGGCATCAGAGGTTTAAAACTCACCATTTTACCAAAGAGTACTTATCAGCAAATAGAATTCCCTAATATATTAAATAAATGGCCCTATTTCAGCGATGTCCATGACAAAAAGATTTTCACAAAAAATTTCTGACGAAAAACTGTACTAAATGACAAAAAATTGGCTTCACAGGATGTGCGGTGTTCTCAGAATCAAATTTTAATATTTTTACCGGTTAATTCCCGGTAAAACCGGACATTCGTCGAAAAATCAAACAAAATTTTAGTCTCAGATTGTTATTGGCTATTGGATGCATGAATTCATTTGTGAATATTTAGTTTCTTTCTCAAATAGCAGTGGAAAAACTCAGCTGGGTGTTTTTAAGAAAAATGTACCTTATTCTGATTTTAATTCTTTTTCAAACCCAGACGTATAAGGATTCGAAGTAAAAATATAAACATTTTCGAAAATTGGTTTTGATTGATTGCCAAATACGTGAGTTCCGATATTTTTCAAAACCATATTCTTGTTTGATAATATTTAGACTGAAACTCATATAATCTCAGAATAAACTGTACTCTCTTAACTTGTTACGTCGGAAATTAATCTGATAAAATTTATTTGATAACGGTCAAACATGAATTAAATTTAATTGTAAGCGTCATCATAATCATAAAAATTATAAAATGAATCAAAACTACAGAAAATTATGAAAGAATAATGTAAATAGTTTTAAGTTTTTTTTTGAAAATGTATAAATGTTCAAATAGCGGCAAACTATCAATTTTTCAGATCCCGTTTGTTTAATAAGCTTAAACCTCTGCTAACCTTCCTACTCTCAGAAACAAGAACTTCGCCTCCAATCAAANAAATTTTAGTCTCAGATTGTTATTGGCTATTGGATGCATGAATTCATTTGTGAATATTTAGTTTCTTTCTCAAATAGCAGTGGAAAAACTCAGCTGGGTGTTTTTAAGAAAAATGTACCTTATTCTGATTTTAATTCTTTTTCAAACCCAGACGTATAAGGATTCGAAGTAAAAATATAAACATTTTCGAAAATTGGTTTTGATTGATTGCCAAATACGTGAGTTCCGATATTTTTCAAAACCATATTCTTGTTTGATAATATTTAGACTGAAACTCATATAATCTCAGAATAAACTGTACTCTCTTAACTTGTTACGTCGGAAATTAATCTGATAAAATTTATTTGATAACGGTCGAACATGAATTAAATTAAATTGTAAGCGTCATCATAATCATAAAAATTATAAAATGAATCAAAACTACATAAAATTATGAAAGAATAATGTAAATAGTTTTAGGTTTTTTTTTGAAAATGTACAAATAGCGACAAACTATCAATTTTTCGGATCCTGTTTGTTTAATAAGCTTAAACCTCTGCTAACCTTCCTACTCCCAGAAACAAGAACTTCGCCTTCAATCAAAGAACCTATTTTTAGGCGGTACTTTGAGCGCTTATTACGAGAAAACAAGAAATAATATCAATTGATTTATTCTTCAGTTATTGAGATTAAGAATATAATTTATTTTACAACACATTAATTGCTAAAATTTTAAGTGAACTAAGGATGTCCGCACTTGTCCCCTAAGGAGAAACTATACGTTTCTCGAAAAAAATATTCGTCTCAAAAATTTTAAAAACTTTCAATTACTTAAAATCCAGATTTTTTTTAAATTTTGAGCACGGCTTCTGACTGGTTCTCGCAAAAATGCCAAAAAATAGGTTTTGATATGTTCATCTTGTAGCGCAAATCAAGGCGATTATTTTTTATATAAGAACATACCCACTCAGACTCCTCAAAAAATGTTATGGGGGGTCTTTTGACTACTTGTCCTTATAAAATAACAGTTTTTTATCCTTATTTAACGTATAAGAGATATGCCCTCTATGAAAATTTCACAAAAACAAAAAATTTTATTAAGCGCCTTTAAAACTAAAAAAAATCCAAAACGATTGTGGTCATGTCTGAACTTTGAATATAATGGCGAAAAAGGCAAATTTTCGACAAAAATAGCTGAAGTTTAATAAATATATTGGCAATGATAATGAGCTCGAATTCAGTTGAAATTGTTCTCGTGTATTTCAAACAAAAATATCTTGAGATCTGATAACCACTTTTTTCAAAAATTAATGGAGGGGCGGTAAAGAGCAAAATAATGAAATATGACCGACCAGATGAATTATAAAGAAATAATTTATCGACTGTCCTTATACGACGAATTTATATTGAAAATTTATCAGAATTTCAATAAATAGAGGATTTGCTTATATTTCATGAATTTTTGATCCAATTACGGTTTTATTTCATTTTTATCAGAAATCAATGTTGAGAATTTTATAATGACTAACATTTTTTTAAACCAGAATCTAGAGTAAATTGGGTACATGTAATATTAAAATGATATCAGAAATATTCCAAAACGTTGCCAGGTGCTCAAGAGTCAAAAATTTGAGTCTTACGGGTGGATTTTGATTACGATAAGTGCTTTTCGAAAAACATTTTGTCAAATTAAATTTTTTTTGACCATATTCTTCAGCACGACGAAAACCCCCGAATCAGCAAAAAAAAAGGATTTACTGTCAACTCGATAAATGCGAAAGAAAGTAGATGCTCAGTCTTTTTCTCGGTTAAATATTATTTTTTTAAATGACATATCCTTTTCCCAACGGAACTGCATCTCAAAAACGTTCACTATCTCTATAGCACGTGTTCGAATCTTACTAATGTTATCTTCCTGATTGTCTTGAGTATGATTGAAGACAATGATGCTTGATATTGGGACCGCTTTATTTGATCGGTGTGTAATTGTTCAAGCAATCACTAAGACAATCACTCAGAAAACATCAGTGGGATTCGAACACGCACTTTAGAGATAGTAACGTTTTTGAGATTCAGTTCTGTTAGTAAAAGGATTTAAGTCGCAAATTAACAAGTTTATTCCTGGCTATTTATCTGGATTGTCTACAAAACTATTGTTCATATCCCCAATGAGGTCAAAATATATTCAGCGAAATGTGAAAAAATTATTTTGAATCAGCAGGTAACTCAAAATCAGTACTACGTTACTAACTCGATTTGTCTTTGATAGCTTAACTATTATTTTGTTTTCATTCATTTTTTTCGGGAAATTTTTTTTGAACAATATTTTGAGTTTGAGAAAAATCACTCTTGAATAAATGAAACTTAGGGTTCAAACTGAAGACCCGGTAAACTTATATGAAAAGAACAATCAGATACTTTAATAAAAACTGGCTTCCTCAGAAACCATAAAAAAAGTAGGAAAAATATCTTTTGAACTACTCGTCAGATAAACTTTTTAGAAAATTTTTTACAATAAAATTGCAAACTCCTTGATAACTTTGATTTGAAAGTCTCGGAAAGTTTCATTTTTGCGCCGTTTAGACGCTTGAAATTTTTCTGGCCTATCAATAGCCAAACGGGGTGAGGAGTCCTCACTGAAGAGGTTAACCACTAAAAATGCAGAACTGTAAAGAATTTAAATTTAATTCAAAATCGGAATTGTTAATCTCAATTTAATGAACTGATAAACAATTTTTTGCGCGAAATAAAAAATCGCTATCCTACTTCTTTCGAATACGAGACGCATGCGAGATTTTTGCGAAACGGTCAAGGTAAAGCATTAAGCAGGGCTGAAATTATTGACGATGAGGGATTCGCAAATAAAATCCATGCCAGAGGTAAGCGATCCCGCGTCTTATTTACCAGAGGCGAAATAATATTCAAGTTCATACATACCGATTCCTGCAGCCATATCACAAGGGTAACGACATTTAGACTTACATCCATGCCGGCGAACCATTGTATACTTGCAAACAACTGAACAAATAGTTTCAGGGGATAGATTCATGCAAAACAACAGAAAAATTTTCTGCAACATCGATATAACTTTAATATACGACGCAAAAAGTAGATGACGCCCAAAGCCATTCTTGGAACCAACAACACGGCAGTATGCGACAGCACCTGTTAACTCGAAGAACAATGCATAATCAAATCATTAGAAACGCGGTTATTGTGTCAAACTCCGAAACAATCAACATTGAGATATTGCTGCACACGAGGATCTGCCCGTGCATCCGGGGATAACGTCCAAAAACAACCTCGCGGCCAGGAATCAAGAATTCTACCAAATCACTTAACATTAGATGTTACAATACTGCCTTCTATGTGGACAACAGTTTTACGATTTAGAGAAACAAAATCGTAAACCTGGAATTAACCATACAGTCTTCTAGAACTATAGGTTCAATAACCGGGTATTTTATATGCTTAGCCCATGACTTACAGGACAAACAAATTCTAGGGTCGATTAAAAAGTAACGACACCAACCTTGAATGGCACAGATTGTAGCAGACAGTCTCTACAAATCAAATATCAACCAAAATAGTTTTCACAACAAACATATACAAATACCGGTCTTCAACGTCTGCGCCACAAACACGTGATTTTATTTTATCGGTCTCAATTTAAAAACATTTTTTAAACCTAAGATGGTTTTCAAGAGCTCAGTATCAAATATCGACATCTCTTGCTCCCTCGTAATTCGGGTGATTTCGACATGGGTTCATGAGGCAGTTGAACATTTAAAAGTGCCACATACATCATTTACTATACGTGCACTTTAAATAGACGCGGCCGGGATTTCCCGATTACATTTGAGCCTTTTAACAACCCTATGTTATAAAGCTTACTGCAGGCTATCTATTTAAAGTAAAAATAAAAAAAAAAAAAATAAAAAAATAAAAAAAAAATTAAATAAAAATAAAATTAAAAAAAGAACGGGGATCTTCTTATCCAGTTACACCCATAACTCAAAATAAAAACAAAAAAAAAAAGAAATAAAAAGAAATAATAACTCTTCTCATCACGTACTTTTTCTATGGCGCTAAAGCAATCGTTATTTTTTTTTGTCTTCCTTTCTTTCCATTATATGAGAAACGAAAGTAAGCAAATACTATACATTTTTTGGTGTTCCAATTTTTAATAATAAAAACCTACTAAACATTATGCAGCAAGAAGAGGTGGAACGTAAAAAGCGCAGAAAGAGAAGAAAATAAATAAAATATAAATTTTTAATGCATTTAACTGTACGATTCGAACAAAAATAAAAACTGGGAAAGGGAGGATCGGCACGAATCATAACCGAATGACAACATAACAGTTTGAGGGGTAGATGTGCCGTGTATAATCGAGATTCCCAATCGAGTTGCTAATGCCAGTTTAAATACTGGCAGTTAGAACCAGTTTACAAACATCGGGAACCAGCCCTCGACCGTGGCCAAACCAGTTCGGCCTCGGCTCCTTTATAAGGCTCCGAGTCCGGCTAGTCGGAGAGCACTTTCGAGAGGTTTACGACAGTTAGTCGGGCCGTATCCCGAGTTCTGACCAATTAATCTTTAAGTAAGTTGGTAGTTTAAATTAGTAGCTTCTAATAGAAAGGTAACAGGCATTATGTTAAGGCACTAAAACGGGCACCGATAATCCCGTTTTTATTATGATAAAACAAATCATTATTCAATCACTTTTCGTTCGAAGTGGGAAATTAATGTAACACAAAATTATGATTAATGCCTACTAATTTGATATAACTTATAAACAACCATACAATTAAGCGGGCTTGGGTCCTCCCCTCCGTGGGCTTGCCCACATCTGACACAATTATGCGGGCTTGGGGGGTCTTCCTCCACATAGTCCCGCCACATATTAATTGTTTTGAATAAATAGATTCCAACCAGCAGCTAGTATTAAATCTGCGTGATTTGATAACAAAAATTAAAAAACATTAATAAATAATAACTTTATAGGCAAGGATAATATTTAGCTATTTAAATTTATGCTAAAACCACGTTCAAATGAAACTTGTACGATAAGAACCAAAATCGGTCTTTGAATCATTTCGTTCAAGTAGAAATTAAATGAACCCAAAACAAAATTTATTGTTTATTATTCTTTAAGTCTCCAATGGTGAATATTTGTCGAGCTAAAGGTCTTTTGGAGTATGATAACCAGAAAGAACTGCTAAATCTGTTAATTTCAGAATTATTCAGTTTTCGAGTTTTTATATAAAGCCAATATATCTCAGTTTATTTTCTGTGCAACTGTATGTTGGGCTTAACTAAGAGCGTTTCGAAATATGCTTGGAATATCGGATATATTCGAATTATTTTGGAAATAACCTTAAAAAAAACCACGATCCAATTTTCAAAAAGAAATATTTTCGCGCGCGGCACCTAGCGGCACCTAAATCTGGCTTGATTGCCATTCCACTTCGCTTATATCTATGGAAGAATTCAACTTTTCTTTGGCGTCTTTGGACCGAGTTAGGATCGCAAAACGTCTTTTTGGTTCAAATGCATTTTACGACTTAATTATCATTTTTCACGAGAATATAATTTTTTGAGAAAAAATCTCACCACAAAACGCGCAATAAATTTGGCACAAACTGGTATCTAAAGTTCACTACGTGGTCGGTTTGACCCAAAAACAATGGTGGAACGCTAACCTAAGCATTACAAAACTTTTTGAAATAAGTCAAAATAACGTTATGATGGGTTTACTTTAACCTTATCCTCTTAGGGCTGAATTTTTCCTCATTTATNAAATTTTAGTCTCAGATTGTTATTGGCTATTGGATGCATGAATTCATTTGTGAATATTTAGTTTCTTTCTCAAATAGCAGTGGAAAAACTCAGCTGGGTGTTTTTAAGAAAAATGTACCTTATTCTGATTTTAATTCTTTTTCAAACCCAGACGTATAAGGATTCGAAGTAAAAATATAAACATTTTCGAAAATTGGTTTTGATTGATTGCCAAATACGTGAGTTCCGATATTTTTCAAAACCATATTCTTGTTTGATAATATTTAGACTGAAACTCATATAATCTCAGAATAAACTGTACTCTCTTAACTTGTTACGTCGGAAATTAATCTGATAAAATTTATTTGATAACGGTCAAACATGAATTAAATTTAATTGTAAGCGTCATCATAATCATAAAAATTATAAAATGAATCAAAACTACAGAAAATTATGAAAGAATAATGTAAATAGTTTTAAGTTTTTTTTTGAAAATGTATAAATGTTCAAATAGCGGCAAACTATCAATTTTTCAGATCCCGTTTGTTTAATAAGCTTAAACCTCTGCTAACCTTCCTACTCTCAGAAACAAGAACTTCGCCTCCAATCAAAGAACCCATTTCTAGGCGGTACCTTGAGCGCTTATCACGGGAAAACAAGAAATAATATCAATTAATTTATCCTCAGTTATTGAGATTAAGAATATAATTCATTTTAAAACACATTAATTGCTTAAATTTTAAGTGAACTAAGGCTGTCCGCACTTGTCTCCTAAGGCGAAACTATACGTTTCTCGAAAAAAATATTCGTCTCAAAAATTTTTAAAACTTTCAATTACTTAAAATCCATTATTTTGTAATTTTGAGCACGGCTTCTGATTGGTTCTCGCAAAAATGCCAAGAAAAAGGTTTTGATATGTTCATCTTGTAGCGCAAATCAAGGCGATTATTTTTTATATAAGAACATACCCACTTAGACCCCTTAAAAAAAGTTATGGGGGGTCTTTTGACTACTTGTCCTTATTAAATAACAGTTTTTTATCCTTATTTAACGTATAAGAGATATGCCCTCTCTGAAAATTTTACAAAAACGGAAAATATTATTAAGCGCCTTTAAAACTAAAAAGAATTCAAAACGATTGCGGTCATGTCTAAACTTTGAATATAAGGGCGAAAAAGGCAAATTTACGATAAAAATAGCTGAAGTTTAATAAATATATTGGCAATGATAATGAGCTCGAATTCAGTTGAAATTGTTTTTGTGTATTTCAAACAAAAATATCTTGAGATCTGATAACCACTTTTTCAAAAAATGAAAGGAGGGGCGGTAAAGAGCAAAATAATGAAATATGACCGACCAGATGAATCATAAAGGAATAATTTATCGACTGTCCTTATACGACGAATTTATATTGAAAAACTATCAGAATTTCAATAAATAAAGCATTTGCTTATATTTCATGAATTTTTGATCCAATTAAGGTTTTATTTAAATTGGATACATGGAATATAAAAATGATATCAAAAATATTCCAAAACGTTGCCAGGTGGTGCTCAAGAGTAAAAAATTTGAGTCTTACGGGTGGATTCTGATTACGATAAGAGCTTTACGAAAAACATTTTGTCAAATTGAATTTTTTTTGACCATATTATTTAGCACGACGAAAATCCCAGAATCAGCAAAAAAAATGATTTACTGTGAACTTGATAAATGCGAAAGAAAGTAGATGTTCAGTCTTTTTCTCGGTTGACTATTAATTTTTTAAATGACATATCCCTTTCCCAACGGAACTGCATCTCAAAAACGTTCACTATCGTTATAGCATGTGTTCGAATCTCACTAATGTTATCTTCCTGATTGTCTTGAGTATGCTTAAAGGCAATGATGCTTGATATTGGGACCGCTTTATTTGATCGGTGTGTAATTGCTCAAGCAATCACTGAGACAATCACTCAGAAAACATCAGTGGGATTCGAACACGCGCTTTAGAGATAGTAACGTTTTCGAGATTCAGTTCTGTTGGTAAAAGGATCTTAGTCGCAAATTAACAAGTTCATTCCTGGCTATGTTTCTGGATTGTCTACAAAACTATTGTTCATATCCCCAATGAGGTCAAAATATATTCAGCAAAATGTGAAAAAATGATTTTGAATCAGCAGGTAACTCAAAATCAGTACTACGTTACTTACTCGATTTGTCTTTGATAGCTTGCCTATAATTTTGTTTTCATTCATTTTTTTCGGGAAATTTTTTTTGAACAATATTTGGAGTTTGAGAAAAATCACTCGTGAATAAATGAAACTTAGGGTTCAAACTGAAGACCCGGTAAACTTATATGAAAAGAACAACCAGATACTTTATTAAAAACTGGCTTCCTCAGAAACCATAAAAAAAGTAGGAAAAATATCTTTTGAACTACTCGTCAGATAAACTTTTTAGAAAAATTTTTACAATAAAATTGCAAACTCCTTGATAACTTTGATTTGAAAGTCTCGGAAAGTTTCATTTTTGCGCCGTTTAGACGCTTGAAATTTTTCTGGCCTTTCAATAGCCAAACGGGGTGAGGACTCCTCACTGAAGAGGTTAACCACTAAAAATGCAGAACTGAAAAGAATTGAAATAAAATTCAAAATCGGAATTGTTAATCTCAATTTAATGAACTGATAAACAATTTTTTGCGCAAAATAAAAAATCGCTATCCTACTTCTTTCGAATACGAAACTGATCAAATAAAAATTGAGGAAAAAATTCAGCCCTATAATGATTAGGTTAAATTAAACTCATCATAATCGGTTATTTTGACTTAATTTTCAAAAACTTTTTATGCTTATGGTTGGAGCCCAACATACAGTTGCACAGAAAATAAACTGAGAATATTGCTTCATACTCAAAACTCGAATACTGAATAATTCTAAAATTAAAATTTAGCAGTTTTTCGGTTATCAGTACTCAAAAACTTTTACTCGACAAACTATTCACCCTATTGGAACTTAAAGAATAAAGTTAAAGAATAAATTTTGTTTGGTTCATTTAATTTTCTACTTTGAACGAAAAGTGATTCAAATAACGATTTTGTTCTTATCGTACAAGTATCATTTGAAAGTGGTTTTCACGCAAAAATTTAGATGGCTAAATAATTTATCTTTGCTCTATAAAATTTATTATTTTATTAATTGTTTTTTAAATTTTTGTTATCACATCACCGACAGTTTAAACTAACTGCTTGTGGAAATCATTTATTCAAAAAAATTAATATGTGGGCGGGACTATGTAGAGGGAAGACCCCCCAAGCCCTCATAATTGTGTCAGATGTGGGCAAGCCCACGTGAGGGGAGGACCCCAAGCCCCCCTTAATTGTATGGTTGTTTATAAAGTTATATTATATGTGGGCAATTAATCATAAATTTTGTTGTTTCATTTAATTTCCCACTTCGAACGAAAACTGATTTGAATAATGATTTTGTTTTTATCATAAAAGTATTATTTGATAGCGGTTTTCACGCAGAAATTTAGATAACTAAATAATTTATTCTTGCTTTAAAATAGTTATTATTTGATTATTTTTTTCTTTAATTTTTGTTATCACATCACCGAGTATCCGCTCCTAGGAGAGTTCACTTAACTGCTGTGCTCAGAATAATCTTTAAATTTTAGGAATACCGAAGTACAAATAAAATTTTCTTGTTGTGGAAAGCAAAATTTTTCAGCTCGCGTCTTGTTTTTATCATAACTGATAACTCATACGGTTTTCAATGCCACTCGACCTAGGAAAANTTGCAAAGAAAACAAAAACATTTTTGTAATTAATATTGCCAAGATTTATTACTGGTAATTATAATACCCGTTACAGGTGCGAGAAGCAATTTTTTAGACAGGCTTTTCAAGAACTCGGGTAAAATTTATAAAATTTTCTCCGATTTCTTTCAAAGACCGAATAAATTGGTTTGAAAGGTATTATTTATGTGCAGTAATTTCTTGTCGGATGAGGGTGGGAAAGAGTTTGAAATAAATCGAACTAAAAACTAAAAAATTTAAAAAAACTTATTTGAAAAATAAAAGAAAAGATAATTGAATTTTTGATTTCTTGAAAAGAAAATTTTTAAGGAAAGAGTTTAAAACTCAGGGTTTCAAAGAAATTTAATAAATTTCAGCAAGAATTAGGAAAAATCTCGATTAAATTCTCAGAATTGCTTCTTTAAATTGAGAAGCTAAAAACAGACTGAGAATAAAATCGGATTTTCCCTCCTTGCTGAAATTAATTCTTTTGTCAAAAAGTTATGTCGTGCTAGTGACCCCTTTTAATTCAATTTTATAATAAAATTGAATTAAAAGAATAGTCTACCTTGCAAAGAAAACAAAAACATTTTTGTAATTAATATTGCCAAGATTTATTACTGGTAATTATAATACCCGTTACAGGTGCGAGAAGCAATTTTTTAGACAGGCTTTTCAAGAACTCGGGTAAAATTTTATAAAATTTTCTCCGATTTCTTTCAAAGACCAATCAAATTGCTTTAAAAGCTGTATTTAATATTTGCATATGTTTCTCGCACCTGTTTACCGTGAAGAGAGTAAAAATTAAATATTTGTTTAAAAGAATTTTAAAAAGAATTTTTAAAATTCTTGAATATTATTTTGAGCTCTATTGGATAGATTTTTTTCGAAGAAAAAAAGAAAAAAGAAGATTATTTGTGGAAGAAAAAAGAAAAAATTCAAGATTTTTTAAGGTAATAATTAATCTTCAATAAAATTTTCTAATTGAGTGGTTAGATTTTTAATTTCTAAATCTACGGAATCTATGTCAGAATCCTTATCCTCATGAATATTTTTTGATATATCAGGTCTGATTTTTATTGTACTAGCTTGAATGGGATTATAAAAATCATAAGCCATGCAATGCATGTAGAATTCATTCAAAATTTCAAATGGTAATTTTAATAATCGACTCTTATTAGTGATACACCCTATTGATACATAATGATTAAACATTGTGTCGGATTGCCAAGCCGGGCATTTTTTAATCAAGTTTGTATGGATATCCATACAAGATAAAAGGGTGACCGCAGTTCTTTTACTAGTATATGGGGTCCCCTTAAAAATTAAATCATTTTCTAAATAAATTTGTTTTATCAATTTTATTAATTTATGTTTAGTTATTTTCTTATATTTATCTCTAGAAATAATTGGGAAAACTATAGGGTTACCACGGGATGGCCTTATCTTTGATGATTCTTTGTGTTTTATCAATAAACACTCAAAGCAATTCCTGTTACAGTCCGTTTAATGAATTACCTTCCTTTATTGCAATAATAAAGGAAGAAAATCTACTCAAGATTTTATCCGTTTTATGTAATTTAATCGGACTGTAACAGATAATTGCTTCAACTAAAATGCCCAATTTTTATTCAGAATTTTTTGAGACCTTTTTAAATTTAAAAGATAGTCGGAGATTATTTGATACAGTTCATTAGCTCTAGTGAAACTAATCAACTGTATCCACAATAAACAAGCATCTTCCTCCTTTGGATTCGAGTTTATAATTTTTGCAAAAGTTATCAAATTAGGGTCTGATTTTGAAATTTTAATTTTCGAAATTGTGTTAAAAAGTGATTTAAAAAATGAATTATCATGAATTATCTTTTGTTCGATTTTTATCAAACTCTCTGGAGGATTGATTTGACCCCTTAAAAATTTATCAATTTTTGTTAGAAAAATTTCATGCATTTCAAAGTTCCCAATGCGCTCCGAACTAAGATTTTTCGATTTTAAGTATTTGATTAAATTTTTAAAAGCAACTTTAACAGTTGTTCTTTCCAAAATTTTCTTTTGGTTATCTTTGTGATTTTTAATCCATAATAAAATACCAAGTTGAATATCATTCCAGGTTGGTATTTTATTATTAGAAATCACAGAAATAACTTTTGCAAGTTTATTGCATTTAGACGGAAATTTGTTATTTTCCAAATCTTTTATTAATTCGGAGAACATTGGGTCCCTATTTAAATCTATGCGAGCAGTTGAGATATTTCCGGAGAAAATCGGTCGGGAGAAGAGCTCTGGCTCTCTTGTTGATTTTCCGACTTTTTCGAACCTTTTTTCGAAATCGGATTTTTCGAATCCGTTTGAATTCCGTGAGGAATCACTTTTGGAATCGACATCAGAGTCGGAGGAGCAAATCCTTGATTTGTTTTTTGATCTAATTTTTGATTCTTTTTTGAACTCGAAAGCAAGGATTTTTGCTCTTTCGACTCTGCTTGTAACTGAATCTCCCGACCTATTTGCTCCGGAGTCAAGGGTATTTTTTGGGAGAATTTGAATGTTGGATTTTCTTGTTTCTCGACGGTTCGGATCTTTTTCCATTTTTGTTCGGGCTAAATGCTTAATTTTATAAAAATATTTTCCGCGTAAAAAACCGAAATAGAAAATTTTTAAGAAAGTAAATAATAAAAACCTCTGGAATTATATCTTGGATTTGACTTATTGTGGAATGAGTTTGTTTAGTCCAGCTTTCCACATTTTCAAAATAAACTTTTGAAGTTTTTTCTAATTTTTGATGTTTGATAGACATCTTTTGGATTTCATTTTCAACGTTTTGAACGTTTGCGTTAATCGTCAATAAATCTTCCGCATTTGAAGCTGATTGACGTGTGTTGGAATCAATTGAGGAAACCAGGGCTTCCCATCCTTTTTGAAAGTCGGAAAGCTGGTTTTGAACAATTTTTGTAATTTTTTCTTCAGGTGAAGGGTTTGAAGAAATCTGTTCACCAGAAAAAATTGTACGATTAGTATTAAGAAATTTTAAAGTTTTTAAAATACCGAAAAAATGTTTTAATTAGAAAAGCTAACCTTTTGAAAATGGTCATAAATTTTTGAATTAAATTTTCTAATCCATTTTTGGTAATCTTTTTCGTAAATGTTTAAATTTTTCACCTGTGAAAAATTCGATTTAGTAATCGATTTTGTTTTTGAAACTTTTCTTGTTTTTCTCGATTTTGGTTGAGGTTCGTCCTCATCGGAAATAAAATATTCTTCTAGATTGTCCATCTAGAAAAATTAAAATCATAAAAACGCGGAATTTACAATTTTNTTTTACAAAATAATTTACAGGAATTTACACGCATTACATATATAAATAAAATCGTCGTAAAAGTTTTAATTTTTAACATGTGAAATATTTTACAAAAAATAATTTAGAATTATTTTTCAGAATTTGAATTGCTCGACTTGTAATAGTAATTTTTATCTTTTTCCCTATTTTTAATTACAGATTTGTGAATGGAATGGGGAATGTTGAAATTTGGGCCCCATCCTAAATTTTTTAATGTATTATGCTCATATTCGTAATGATCTGCCTTACAAGTCGAGCAAACTAAAATGCTAGTATCCTTGTGAGTTCTTTTTCCTTCTTGATTTATTGCGATATGAACATTTCCGGGATTGAAGCTAATGACTATTTTAATTTAAAAATAAAATAAATTTTGAAAATTTTTATGAAAAATTTGAAAAATTAACTGATTTACCTATTACTATTAGGTTTTTTGGATTTATTGGTATTCTTTTTTCTTTCTTTAGAATTACCTCTATAACTAGGATTATTGGGGTTGGTTAAATTTGGATTGGATTTGGGTCTTGGGAGCGAACCTACCGGACGTTTTTTGGCGCCAAAGAGCGCATTCAGACAAATTTTTCTATTTTCGGGGGCCATACCCGATAAGTCAATGCCCAATTCATCTTCTTGTTGTAATTTATTTTCAACAATTTTTTTGACTCGATAAAAATCACATTTTGAAACTGGTAAATCGAGAATGCTTTTCATCATTCCCGATTTATTCGAACGCCATGCTAAGATTTTTTTATCGATTTTATTTTTGATTTCCGGAAAAGGTTTAAAATATTTAAACAACAATTTAAGGTAATCGAAAACAGTTGAAGAAAAATCGAGCATTTCCTCACTATCAATGCTAAGAATTAAAGATTGGCCAACTGGAAAAGTATGAAGTCTCAGTTTAAGACGGTTTTCCCAATTTTTAAAAGTTGAGATTGGGGTATATTTTATTGCCCACTCCTTAAGCATATCCCAAAACTCCTCCATTAAAAGATTTATTCTTAAATCATCTTTTAAAGAAGAAAATTTGGAATCTATTTTAATTTTTTTAGGTAATTCTTCATTTTCAGATTCTAGTTCAGATTCTGAATCAAAATTGTCTAACTGGTCTTGAAGCTCGGTGTTTGATTTACCTAGTTTCGACTGAATTGAATTTTTGAAAATTTTAAATACGAAAATAAATGTTTTACGGATATATAAAAATAAATGTTTTTGAAAATATAAAAATATTTGAGATATAAAAATAAAATTTTATTTACATTTATGTACAATTTTTAGTTTGAAAAAATTTTCAAAAATTTCCTTTGCGATTTTCGATTTCATTTTAATTTTTGAATCTTTATGATCCTTCATTATAATTAAAAGATCCTCCTTTTTAGATATGGATTTTTCTAAAGAAGATTTCAAATCAAAAAGAGAAGTTTCAATTTTTGATTTGAAATCTTCTTTAGAAAGTTTTAACATTTTTTTGGGAATCAAAGATTTTTGGATTATCATAAAATCGTTAGCATTGAAAATTTCTTTTAATGAAGAATTTGATTTAATTTTAAATTCTTTTAAAACATTATTCAGATCGAATATGCCCTGAGAAGTTTTTGAAATAGCTTTTTCGATTTTTAATTTTCTTTTTTCAAAATCTTTTTGGGCCATTTTGAAAGCTTCCTCCGCTACATTCAATGTAAGGCTTACAGTTTCTCTTGGAAAGTTTTCCAGAAGACGACTATTATCGTCATCTTCGATTGTATTTTCCATTCTGAAATTTTAGAAAAAAATTCAATTTTGAGTCTTTGAATTGAATAAAATTTACAGTTAGGATTGAACTTTTTTAGATTTTCTAAAAAAAGTTTGAAAAANNTTTTAAAAAAATGGGAATGTTGCACCAAAAATTAAAAATTTTACGAAACAGAAAAGGGAAATAAGGCATGGAAAGTTTATTTTAAACTTTTTAAAATATAAATACGCAAAAAATTCTTCAAATATTTACATATTAAGAATATATGATTTAGAATTTTTGAGGTGATTTTAATGAAACTTTAGAAATTTTTTGATTTTTTTGAAGAAGTGGATAACCATCCGTCAAGATTAATGGAAGAATCTAAAGAATTTCCCAATGGAATCTTTGGAAAGAAATAAGATTCCTCGGACGAAGAATTCGAAATGGACGAATTTATAGGTAGGCCTAAATTGTGACGGATTCTTTTCGGTTGATCCTCAATATTTTGAAACGGAAATCTTTCGGTTTCATCCCGTTGATTTAAAGTGAAAAAATCGGGAGATTTATTTTTCTCAAAATCAAATTTGGAAATTTCGTCGAAATTTTTGAATTTTAAATTTGATTTTGGGATATCTTCATAGTTATGAAGGTCCATATTTAATAATTTAATGTCACAGGCTAATTCATAATTTTGGAGTTCTTTTTCTGAATTAATAGCTAAATATCGTCCATTTCGATTATTACCAGAAATTGCAAAATTTTTTCCTATTTCGATTGCGCCCGCTTCAGAACGTTGATCTTTTCTGGCAGAGAGCATATTCAAGTGGAATTGGTTTTTTTCCACTTGTGATCTAGAATCTCTTAAAGTTTGGGCTAATTCAAGACGCCGACCTCGCTCATATTTAGCCCCTGAAATATGCATGTTTAAATTTGGAGATGATAAATATCTCAAATTTTTAGACTGAGTAAATTTATCTAAACAATGTTCTTTGGTTGGGCAAATAGAGTGAGATCGGTGTATTGTAGCCTCTTTATTAATGTCCTTAACAGCAATTCCAAAACCAATGGATTGCGGGATTCTTTTGTCTTGAAAAATAATCCCGACTTGTTCAATTTTCATAATTGCCGGTTTGATATGTACCAATCGTTTGAAATCAGTTAACCAATCCATATTTCGAAGGATTCTAAAAAGATTTTATTAAAATTTCGGTAAATTATTTACTGAATGTACAATTAGGTTGATTTGGAAACAAGTGGTAAAGGCGATGAAAAAAACACGCATGTGAAAAATAAATAGCGTAAGTACGAAATTAATGATTTTTAAGATAATTTATACAAAATTACTCTAGAAATATTTAAGTTTTCTCAATTTTTAGAAAGTAAGAAAAAATTTTTTTGTTAAAATTTAACTGAATTAAAAGAATTGAAGTTTTCTACAAAACATGAAAAAATCGGGATAATGTAACCGTTATTTTCAAAAAGACACCTAATTTAATTTGCCCTTTTTAATAATTTTTCCAGGATAAAGATTTGCAAATTAATCGAAATGTTTCTACTTTTTTGTCATACAATTTGGAATATTATTTGGCGAAAAAGTTTGCTTTTTTCGTTTAAATAAATCACTATTGATTAATAATCCGTTAGAATTATTAACCAAATGTGCGCTTGAAACATTTCGATTAATAAGCAAATCTTCTACAAATGATAAATCGCCTTTTTCACCTTCTTCCCCTGGCCAATTTTCGTTAGCTAATTGGTGAACTGTCGTTAAAGGCAGTTCAGTTAAACCTCCGTTGGTTAAAATAACGCTGTTGCAAGCAGCCCAGTCTAAAGATCGTCTTATGTATTCTGATAAAATGCCTCTGGTTTTGAGGGTGACATAGATATCCCGTGGGGGAAGGTGCATTAATTGGCGATGAGGCCAATTTAAAGATGCAGAAAACCCGAGAAAATTATTAAAAAGGCTTACGGCATGATCTAAATCGTTATTGCAAATAATTGATGTTGAAACTAAATTAGGTGTCTTTTTGCCCCAGAATAAATCGTCAATTATTTGCGATTGTTCGATTGAAAATTTTTTGGCAGTTTGATTCTCAAAAAATTTTAACCAGTTGACTCTCAAACCTCTAACCGCTGCCAGGAGAATGTCATGAGATCTCTCATATTTAGCTCTGGCTTCAGAAAGGTTATCACGATTAATGTCGTAATAACGTTTCTGGCAATCTATAAATAGATTGTCTTTGTTTGCCTGAAAAGTGTTTAAAATTTTTTGAATTCGGAGATTCATGAGAGATCTCATTGACATATCTCCGTCTGCTTTTCTTGACTTAGAATTTTTTTCAAATTCCACTCGCAATTTGTCCAACTCGGNACAAATTTTGGAGCAATGTCGTAATTGTATTTAACACCGTGGTTTACCAAAGGGTTTTGAAGGATGTTAAATTGCTGCCAGGTGATTAAGGCAGCCCCCATTTGGTCCCAATTAAAATTTCTCAAATTTTGAATTTCCGCAGAAAATTTTTCTGAAGTGCCTTGACAGAAAGTCACTATTAATTTATAAACGAGTTGTCCAAATTGCGAGTTGAACTTGTCAAATTTATGGTTCAACTTTTTGATTTCCGAAGATAAGTGAAAGTTAGAAGTGAAGTCTTTAATTTTGGCAAGTTCGGAATTGAGAGCAATGGCAATTGACCGGTTGTGTTGGCTTTGGAGGCAATTTTCCCAGTGATGTTTGTATGCCTCGAAAAATGCTCTTCTGATGGTTGATTGCCATTCTAGCATCTGGGGTAACGGGTTACACTGCTAAAAAATTTAACGGTAAAATTTTTAAAATTAAATTATTTTTCAAAATTTACCGAATTTGGAAATGAGTTCGAAATGATCGGTTTGAATTTTTTCGCATCGGGATCTTCAGAGTCTATGAACTGTTTACAGTTTTTTGCTCCGGAGGATTGGTGAGATCGAGTGGTCATATCTCTGGCCATAAGCCAGGAAATGTGATTCATAATTTCCATTATTCGATTCTCAACATCCTCCGACCAGCAATAACCCTGGTTGATTATTTCCTGGGAGTTAAAAAGAAGGTAAATGTTCATAGATACTCCTTTGATGCTTTCCAGATCCCCTTCATTGTTTTTGTAGAAAACTTCTAATTGTTCGAATTCTACCTCGCTCATTATGCGATGGAAACAGATTGTATAAATCTCTGTTAACTCGTGGATATCGTGCATAACTTTTGCTTTATCCAGAACGTCGTTTGCTGAATAATTTTTTCAAAATTTTGTAATTTTTTTGAAAAAGACGTTATAAATGTAACGTGTCTCCACTCGAGTTTTTAAGCGTTCCGTAATAAAAATTTAGATTTTCTAGTTAAATTTTTGGGAAAATTTTAATTAATTTTGTTTATCAATTATTTGAAGATTAAAAGTTTAAATTAAAAAGGTTAAAATTATGTTGCATTGAGTTTTAATTTTATTGGAAAGTTTTAATTTTGAAAGTCACTTAGTGAAAAAATCGTTAGATTTGTACTAAATTAAAAAATTAAAAATTACCAATGATGATTTCCTCATTGTGTGAAACTTCGTTTCTCCCACGATTTGTACCAGTTGCATAGTACGAGTCTTCAAGGATGAGGTTTGTTGTTCTATCCTCTTTCCAAACCTCAAAAGGTTTATCCTTGGGACCCCAATCTTTTTTGCGTGGATATTCGTTGAATTTTGGGGATCTCAACTTTTTTTCCAGGATTTCTAGTGTCAAGATGGGATCGATAGAAACAGCGGCTTTAGTTGAGTTTTCATAGAGTTCCCTTTTTCGAACTTCGCTGAAACCATCAGTATTGTTTGATTCGACATTTGACTTCCCCTTTTTGCAGTATACCTGATCTCTAGGGTAATGTCCACCTGTTTGAGTCCGAATATGTTTATTCGGATTATCAATAAAATTTTCAGAAACAGGTGGACACGTCGATTCGAAATCAAAAGGGAGTTCAAATATCGAATCATCATTTACTGTTGCTTTCAATTCGTCGATAGGAACTCCATTTTGTGAAAAACTCAACAAATTCACTGCCATTTTACCGACTATCTAAATTAATAAAATTTTAAGATTGAAAATATTTAACGATAAAAATTTTGAGGTTAATATGTCGATAAAATAATCTGTGCATATTTTTATTTCCGTATAATTGATAAAGAAAAATTTTTCATGGGTTTTAATCATTTAATGGAAAATTTAATTTTGTTTCCAAAAAATTAATTTAGAAAATTTTTCATGGGTTTTGACCCATGTAAATAATTAAAATATTTTTATTTTCCAAAGAAATGATTACTGAAGAAATTTTCGTGGGTTTTAACCCATGTGATACGATTGAGAAATAATTTGTAAGTTTTAATTTTCGAAAAATAATTTCTGAAATTTTGCATGGGTTTTGACCATGTAATGAAATAAGTGAAAAAATAAGTTGAAAAAAATTTTAATTTTCCAAGAAAGAAAAATAAAAATTTGAAATTTTTTCATGGGTTTTGACCCATGTAATCAGAAAAGTGAAAAAATAAATTGAAAAATTTAATTTTTCGAAAAAGAAAAAATAAAATTTGAAAATTTTTTTCATGGGTTTTGACCCATGTAATCAGAAAAGTGAAAAAATAAATTGAAAAATTAATTTTTCGAAAAAATAAAAATAAAATTTGAATTTTTTCATGGGTTTTGACCCATGTAATCAGAAAAGTGAAAAATAAATTGAAAAATTTTATCTGCAAAAAGATTCCCGAATTTTTTCATGGGTTTTAACCCATGTAATTGAAAAAAAGATTTATTTTCCGAAAAATAAAGTTTTTAAAATATTTTTCGAAAAATGATTTCTTGAATTTTTTCATGGGTTTTGACCCATGTAACCGAAAAAGTGAAAAAATTTAAAAGATTTTATTTTCCGAAAAATTAAGTTAGAAATTTTCTCATGGGTTTTGACCCATGTAATGAATATAATGAAATTTTTAAAGGTTTTTTATCCGAAAATTTCTCAAATTTAAAAAATAGAATAAATTTTGTGTAAAATTTTGCATGGGTTTAGACCCAGATTCGTCGAAAGAGAAAAATTTTAGCACAAAAATTATTTATTTATAAATTTAGAATGTTGGCCTTAGAAATTTTTGCATGGGTTTTGACCCATGTTTGATGAAAAAGTAGTTAAAAATCACTTTAAAATTATTTCTGGTGAG
>SCLH01000066.1:31442-50366 GCA_004367855.1 Oikopleura vanhoeffeni | reverse complement strand
ATTTTTATAAAATATTTTTAAGTTGAGAAATTTTATGGTTAAACCAGGAATAATTAAAAAATAATTAATTTTGAATTAAATTCAGATTTTAAACCATTTTGGAAAAGTTTAGACTCCTCCGAGTTAATGAATTATTTAGATTGAAGATAACGAGCATTGAACTGTGTGGAAATTTTGGCAAGCTGACATCAGGTACTTATTAAGTTTTGAATTCCATCCATTTTAGCCATTTGAAATATGATTGCGAACTTTTTTGAGAAATTTTAACCTTAAATTTTTTATAGAAAAAAACTTTCTTGAAAGTAAATTTAACTGGTTAAAATAAATCAAAATCAGAAATATACTTATGTCTCTAATAATTTTCAAAGATATCTCTTATTCGGGTTTTTTTTGTAATATTTCAATTTCCATCGGATTTTTCTGGCAAAAAATAAAAATAAATTTAGAGTGAAATAAATTTTCGAAACATTTATTTATATACTGGCTGCTGGGAAGCCGCAATTAGAACTTTTAGGTCTGTTGTTCAATTTGAATCATGAACAAAGAAATCCCATATCTAAAAATAGATTTTCCAATACACAAAATAAAATGACGTAATAATTTCTTGATTTTTCTTGAATAAAAGCTTCGAAAAAGTTTTTATTTGAGAATTTTAATTTATTTAACTAAATTTATTGAAATAAAATAAATATGTACAAGTTTGCAGTTAAATTGTTCCAAAGTAAGGGTAGAGCGCTAGGTGGAAATGAGATTTCACACCTTAAAAAGTGAGTCATTTCTAAGAAATAAATGTTAAAGCACCAGACCGGTTTTAAAAATTGAGTTTTTTATCTTTTTATTGATAAAAAACCAATGTGTTTTATTGATTTCGAAATGTTTTAAATGAAACTTATTTAAGGTTGCTTGAGTCCAGCGAAAATTGTTTCTGGTCGTGAAAACGCATAAAATTTTAATCCCCGAAGGTTTACCCTTAATAATGTAATTTAAAAAATCTCTATATTTTACGGAGATTTCATTAATAATTAACGTTTTAATATTATTTTTGATTAAAATTGTCCAAAATTCGTGTCTTTGAATGTTACAAGAAAAACCAAATTTAGAAAAATGTTTTTTGTGTAACGACTCGAATTTTGGGCAATTTTTCCATTTATTTTCGTCACCAAAAAGTACGAATGTATTTTCTGGTGTAGCCTCGTGGGAATCGAAAAAAAGATGGTTAGGTAAGGGGTGTGTTGGTAAACCTTTAGGGATAGTTTTACTGGTGAACTGTAAATTTATAATGATTTTTAAAGAATTATATAAATTTATTTTTAAAGCAAAAATTAGCTTTAAAATTAACAAATCCTGTTTATTGAAATTTGTTAAATTTTTTATATCTTTGAAGATTATATGGATTTTGATTATTTTTGAAATTTTTTCGTTTTTATTTCTAAAAACAGGATTTGAAAATTTCAAATCTAATTCGTCGATTTTTTCAATTTTTTGGTTAATTTTAGAAATTAATGAATTAAATTTAGCCTTATTTTTAATTTTAACGTCCCCAGCAGAAATTGCTGATGTCTCATCGATATTGTTCACATTAAATATTCCGAATATGTTCAGGCAAGATGAATCCCGTTTAAATGACTCATTTAAGAATTCGGAGGAATTTAGGTGAAAAAAATAAAATTTAGATAAGGGATCTTGCTTTTTTTCGATAACGAATTTAATGTCTGGCAATAAATCAAAAATATTTTTCAGGGCCAAATTCGATAAGAATTTATTTTTTGACAGGAATGGGACATCTGTAGATTAAATACGGGAAAATATTCCACATCAATTCGAATTTACGATTAACCATTCAATTTTTCCGATCAATTGTTGAAAATGTTTATGCTCTAATTTCGCATTATAAATTAAATTAAGATCGGTTTTGAAAAAACTTTTAAAAATTGGATTTTTCCGATCTAATTTGTAATTTAAGAATTTTGTTTGTAAAAAGTTCGTTTCCTTGAGCGAACATTTTAATTAATTGAATTTTATAGTCCATGATACATTTAAGTTTAACTTTATAAAAAATATCGTTATTATGTAAATTATATTCGAAACCAAGGTATTCGATATTTTTAACTGGTTTGAGTACAGATTTTTGTACGTTTAAGGTTATTCCGAGTTTAATTAATAGGTTGCAAATTAATTCTGCGCACGGGTGAAAGTCGTTAAATGAAATATTAAATTTTTGTATAGAACCCCTTTTTGTGAGGAGAATTTGGTCGTCGATCCAGGAGAGATGTCCTTCTAAAAAATTTTTCAAATTATAATCTGATAAAATTTCTTTCAGCTCGAAACAAAAAATTTGCTGAAAAACTTCATTGAAGCTCGGACTGTTCACTAATCCGAAAACTGGGACGTTAAACGTGAGTAACAAATTTTGCCATCTAAACACTAAATAAGGCATACAAAGGGGTCCTAGGAAGGACAGATAATATGACTTTTTGTTATCTATACTGATAGCAGAGTCATAGTTAAATAGTGATTGAGAGAGTTCTTCCCCCGTAATTAAGGGGAACGATATGATATCTGTAGCGGAATTTAAAATGGACTGATCTAAACAAATACGAAGTCTCATTTTGTTCCCCTTAATTACGGGGTCAAAACGAAACTCTTCTACTATATGTAAAGGAGAAATGCATTGGCAATAATCTATAACGTTTTTATTGTCAACGTCGCCAAGTACTGAAATAGCTTTACATGCGAGAAGATCAATTATATTTTTATCTACTGTATTTGCATGTAGAAGCGTTTTTTTCCGAATTTTCAAGTTTAAAGCCCTTTCCCAGGGACCAGAAAAATGACATTTATTGTCGATTATTTCGGAATTTCTGATCCAGGGTGTTAAAGAAAAATCCGAGTTTTTCTTCCATAAAATTTCCTGGTTTCCGTTAAAATAAGGAGTATTAATTTTATCAATATTAATATTGTTTTTAAAATCATAATCTTGGTTTATTAGATTTTTTGCCATTTTATAATCGAAAATTTTTGATTGGTGTTTTTCGATTAGAGGTTCAATATGAAATTTCATGGCGGAGGCCCTACCGGAAAAAAATTTTGTGGCCGAAAAACACGGAATAAAATGTTTTTCGATTTTTGAATCCGAATCGAGTTGATAGGGAATGGATTCAAAAATCCAAGAATCGAGCATTGATTTTTTGGGATTTAAAAAATCTGTCGTGATCTTGTGTCGAAAATTTTTTTCAAATTCAGTAAATTTAAAACTCTCAATAAATTTTTTAGGCAGTAAATTGGAATTATTAAATTTAGTAAATCTTGGTTTTTCGGTATGGGTGGTTTCCGAACACTGGACTAAAATTAAATCTTTAATTTCAGGTTGGATTTTCCAGTCGGAGTTATATTTGATTTTCCTCGTCAGAAGCACCGCCAGAATCTCCAGATGTCTAGAATAAGAAAATTAAAGACTGAGCTCAAAAAAATATTCAAGAAAACCTTTGATGGTCCGATAACATCTTGTGTGTTGAGATAACATTAAAAATGTTATCACAATTCACCAGAGGTACTGGTTTTACAAACGTAAAATCTGGAGGATCTGGTGTACTTTCGCGGGTATATTTTATAATGGGGTTCTCTTCACGGTATATTCTCATACTTTATGAAGTAATTTTTGAAAAAATTTAATAAATTTCAGCAAGAATTGGGGAAAATCTCGATTAAATTCTCAGAATTGCTTCTTTAAATTGAGAAGCTAAAAACAGACTGAGAATAAAATCGAGATTTTCCCTCCTTGCTGAAATTAATTCTTTTGTCAAAAAGTTTATGTCGTGCTAGTGACCCCTTTTAATTCAATTTTATAAATAAAATTGAATTAAAAGAATAGTCTACCNAAAAAAATTGGAAAAATCTCTCCAAAAAAAGGTTGGGTCAAAAAACGACATAATTTTTGAGATTTTTGGACGAATTTTGACCGTTTTTTATGAAAATTTTTTTGATCCTGACATCCAAATTCAAATCAGACAACGACATCGTGTTTTAAGACTTTGGTGAAACTAGAAGATAAGTTTCGCACGACCGAGGGAAATATTTTAAGGGGGGTTTGGGCGTCAGATCACCCCGAAACTTGACCCCGTGGACAAAATAGAGAGGGCCCCTCAGCACGGTTTTTGTTGATTGGTAGGTCGCAAGGAGATAAAATTTGCACCAAAATTTTTAGAATTGAATTCAAAATCAGATGAGTGCGGAAATTTTTAAATTTGGATAAAAAATTTTGCTCGCCATCCCCACACCCCGAAAAAAAATTTTTCCTCCAAATTCAAAAATGTCTGCATGTATCTAATTCAAAATTTAATTCTTAGAATTTTGGTGCAAACTTTACTTTCCTACGACATACCAATCATGAGATACAGCCCAAAATGCACCTCAAACAGTGCCACCTGGTGATTCAAGCAAAAAAATTATCGACCAAAATTTTCAGCGTCGAAAATTACTCTGGCAGATAAATTTTCAGATTCATACGACCTTTTTGTCAAGTATTTATTTTTTGTGTGTTAGCCCTATTACAAAATAATGATATTTTCTTTCTTGAAACTCAATTTTGACAACGATAGAAGTGGTTTATAAAAATAAAAGATGGCTCAAATTAACCGCTAGATTCTGTTCTCAATACCAGATATATTATTTCTCTTGGGCATGCAACTTTAGTTAACTCCAACGCTACTTCAGTAAATATTGTCCAAAATTTCATGCTTTGAGTGGGTTTTTCGGCTTGAAAGAGGCAAATTGGAAAAAATTTATACGAGATAAAATGATCCCACGAACCTACAGAATCGATCTAGTACAATTTGGATCAAAATTGAGGACCTTTTTTTTCCAGTTTTGAAATCGCGGACAGTCTGATCTAGGGGGGGAAATAAAAACTGGATCGTATCGTATCTATAGGGAGCAAAATAAAAACTGGATCGTATCGTATAAAGAGGGTGTAAAAAAAATAGATCGTATCGTATCTAGGGGGCGCCAAATTAAAAATGGATCTTATCTGAAGGGGAAAATAAAAAAAAACTGTATCGTATCGAAAAAAAACTTTTATCTGTAAAAATGCGATGAATTCGTTGGTTGCAAATAAGATTTCCAAATTTTAAGTGGTCACTTTGTTGCGCGGAAGGTCACTTTGAAAAATACTTTAAAAAGAAGTATTTTTGGTCTAAGATTAGTTATAAATTAAAAAGGTGATCGAAATATTGAAATTTTAGCTGAGCACCTTTTAGTTACAACGACAGATGTGAGGGCTTTTCATCCGCGGTGCCATATTGAGCGTGAGCCAGGAAAAATTAGGTGTCTTGCTGTGATAACGAATACGAGAGTGTTTGGATTTTTATAAAATGGTAAATTTCTATATACAATGTATGAAAATTTATTATTTGAAATTCAAATTTATAAAATATTTTGTATAGGATGGGTGAACCCAGGGTGAGCTTTAAAGCATTTCCTATATGATATAGGCTATATCCCTTTAACAACCTTTTGTTAATCTAGGATGTGCGGGTTGAAAAGCGGCCTCATGAGTGGCTAGGAGGGGTCTTAGGAGTGTCAGGATTGGCTCCCTCAGCCCGCTCATCCTAGATTAACAAAAGGTTATTAAAGGGTTATTAATAGGCTATATAATATAGCGGAACATTGAGAAAAATAGTAGCCATTCTTTGTCAAATTTTGAGGAGATTATTTTTTGGAGATTTTTTGGCATATATTTTCAAAATTTTGGTGCTTTCTCGTTGGCTGAAAAAAAACTTTACTCAAAATTGATTTTGAATAGCATTTGAATAGTGCTACAGAATGTGTTTTAGCTTTTGGGGCGGATATCGTATATAATAATATATATATACCGTATATAATATACGTCACTTGAATTGCCTAATAATTAAGCTTCCCAAGCAAAACATCAGCTACCTGATAAAGAGGTCCTATAAACCTGAAACTTAAGGTCCTAGGGTAGTTTTTAACGCCAGAAATCTTCGCTGAAAATATTCTTTGGTGCGATCACTTGGTGGCGCTGTTTTAAGTGGTCAAAGTTTTATTTTCAAAAAAAAGAAAAAATGTGCATCATATTTCGTAGTGCTCACTCACTTTTTTCGGTAGAGCGTAAAATTTTGCTCCAGATTGACATTTCAAAGTTCATGGAGGACCATGATCACGTGGTGTAGCACCGGAAATGGAGGTGCCCAAAAACTCGAATTATTTCAAATAAATGATTTAGTGTGCTCAAAAGATGCGCAAGCATCGATTTTGTGGAAACGGTATTAGCTACGATAGGTATCAGATGACAACAGGTGGTGCTAGATGCAATTCTATGATTTGGTGGTGTGAACAATACCACGGTATTTAGCATTTATAAGAAATGTCATCATTTGAAATAAATAAAGATAGCCATTAAGAAGGAAATTTTATAAAGATTAATTTTTACTTATTTTTGGAAAAAAATTTTCGAAATTTTTGCTGATTGGTTGATAAATAAAATTGCATAAAAGTCACTTTTGACCCCAAAAATAAAACCGTTAGGTTAAATTAGACTAGAAAACGAATTTTTAAAAATTTTAAAGATTCAGGAAATTGGTATTTAGGGTACTTAGAATGACGAAAATTAAACATTTTCATTTCACAAAATTAAGTTATTTAGCATTTATGTGATATTCAAAATAAATCAAAATAGTCATTTAAAAGAAAATTTGAAGGAGGACTTTTTCCGAATTTTTTTTTAGAAATTTTGCTTAATGCTGATTGGTCGTAAAATGAAGTTGCTCAAAATTCATTTTTGACTCCGGAAACTAAACCACAAGGTAAAATTAGACTAGAAAACATATTTAAAAATTATAACAATGACGGAAACAGTTATTAAGAGGGTTCTGGGTGCTGGATTGCATGCAAAAATTATCTTTCTTTGTTTTATAAATTGAACAAATAAATACGATTTCCGGGTTAATCGGTCTTGAGAAATCAATTACGACGAATAAAAATTTTGTAATTCGACTTTGAAGTCATTTTTTAGAGTTTAAACCAAAAATAGCATACCACATAAATATGAACAAAAATGTAATTTGAATAGCGAAATTGAATTCTTGGTCAAAAACTTAGCTAGAAAAGTATGTTTAAAAAGTCTAACACTATTACTAACAGAAATCAGGCCTCTTATTGTTTGTTATGATATTGACATGCTGTTTTTATGTTTATAGCGGTGCGCACTTAATTTATGATTAAGAGAGATTACCTCAAAATGATAAAATAAAATCCAAACGTTTTATGTATTTTTTTGTGTTTAATATTTTATGTTCTAACAAAAAATAATCTAAATAATAGACAGTATAAGACAGTTATATCGCATTTTACGAAAGTAATTTTTTTCATTTTTACGAATAACTCAAACGTTATCTGTTAATAAAAATCGAAATGTTTCGTGGTCAACGATGTTTCTGATTTATTTTAAAAGTTTAAATCAACTTGGAAATAAACTCCGCGAGTTATATCCTGCTGGAGACAAATTAAAGATTGAGAATAGCGTTTTCTTAAAGAGTTTTACGAGCTTATTACGATTATTAATATAAATTGACATATCTGAAAATCATAAACAGTGTTCAAAGAACAATATTTTATTTTATTTTTACTTTCCAACATTTCAAACAAAATGTATGAGGCTTCAAAAAGTAGTCAAAAACTCTCCAGCAATTGCTGTGTTAGCACCCAGAAACCTCTTATGGGTACTCAGAATGACGAAAATTGTCAATTTTCAAACAAAATATAATTATTTAGCAGTTCTGTGAAATGCAAACATTAAAAAAGATCAAGACAGCTATTTTGATAAAAAATCTCCGCTTATTCAAAATTTTATTTTTGAAAAAGTCACACATTTTGCCGATTGGCAAAAAATAAAGTGTTCAAAAATTACCTTAGATCTCGGAAATGAAACCGTAGGAGCACATAAAATCTGCCGATCAAAGGGGATTTTATGTTTTCAATTTAATTTTGTTGACAAATGAGCCCCAAATCGGCCGAAGGCCGGTAAAAAGAGATTTAGGTTTTTAATTCAAATTTGTTCAATAATGAGCCCGAAATCGGCTGAAGGCCGATAAGAGAGGATTTTATGTTTTCAATTTAAGGGTATGGTGGTTCCTACATTTTCTGCAGTTTTTTCGTCATAAAAATGCACCAGATTAATTGTTTATATTTTGAACGCATAAAACAACCCAAATGACAACAAAAATCGATAGATTTTTCGAGGTGTAATGTCCAATAAACGGTGGTTTTTTGCATGTTCTAGAAAAAATTGAGCACTTTTCATCAAAAACGCCACTGTAAAGTTTTAAATAGTAATTATACAGGTTGTATTAAAATTTCGTTTTTTTTCATAATAAAACCTGGGAAGAGATAGATTTTCCGTTTTTGTCTTCTTGTTCCGCTTATGTGTCACGGAGTGTAAGCATACAAAAAAGTTTTGGCACATTTCTGACGCAAGCTGAAGGCTAGTTCTACAAACTGGCTTATATAAATTATATCCTCGAGGCCCTTTTTGGCTAATATTTTATAAAAAGACATACTATTTATCTACGTTTCGATTTATTATCATTCTCAAGATTAAGTCTTATTAAAGCTGCAGAGTTTAAATATCAAAAACGCACAATACTAGAATTTACGAAAAAATATAATATTTTATCGAGAAAATGTCAAATTAGGAACCACCATACGATATGGTTTGGCCCATACGGGTTTGGTACCATACGGTATGGTCCATACCCTTAAATTTGTTAAAAAATTAGCCCCAAATCGGCCGAGGGTCGATAAAAAGGGATTGTATGTTTTTAATTTAAATTTGTTGACAAATGAGCCTCAAATCGGCCGAATGCAGATGAAGGGGGATTTTATGTTTTTAATATGATTTTGTTGAAAAATGAGCCCTCAATCGGCCGAAGGCCGGTAAAAGGGGATTTTAGGTTTTTAATTTATATTTGTAAAAAAATGAGCCCAAATCGGCCGAGAGCCGATAAAGGGAGATTTTATGTTTTTTATTCAATTTTGTTGAAAAATGAGCCCCAAATTGGCCGAAGACCGATTAAAGGGTAGTTATGTTTTTTATTTAATTTCCTCGAAAATGAGCTCAAAATCGGCCAAAGGCCGATAAAAAAAGATTTTATGTTTTCTATTTCAATTTTGTACAAAATAAGACCCAAATCGGGCGAAGGTCCATAAAGAGAATTTTCTGTTTTTGATTTAATTTTGTTAAAAAATGAGCCCCAAATTCGCCAAAAAGAGCCCAAAATTTACGGTCATATTTACCCTTGAAGATGGACTGAACGGTTGTTGAGATTTTAGATCAGGGCTCAGAAAGAAACGGAACAAGTAATAGAAATGCAAGAAAATAATTTTTTGAGCCCCACAGCACCTAGTGGGAGTAGAGTTCTAGAACACTGATTTTGTCTTCAATGTCTTTTTTTCCGAAACTCGATGGAAATTGATAAATGGAAATTTCTAAATTTTTTTCGAAAAATAAGGAAAAATTAATTTCAGAAAATTTTCTTTTTAATGGCTATCTTTATTTATTTCAAATGTTGACATTTCCTATAAATTCTAAATACCGTTGTATTGTTTACACCACTAAATCATAGAATCGCATCTAGCACCACTTGTGGTCATCTGAGACCTATAGTTGCCAATACCGTTTTCACAAAATCGATGCTTGCGCATCTTTTGAGTACCCTAAATCAATTATAAGGGGACTTTAAAGGGGGGTAGCGGTCGCATAATTGTACTTTCGCAATCCACTTTACCAGAATACTAACAGCTTCGACACTTTTGAGAATAGCCATTTGGTAGATATATCTTTAATCTACAAAAAAATTATCAGAATAATTTTTGGCCGACCCCAGTGACCACCATGTAGCGAATTCTAGAACACCTAATCAAAATTTCAAAATCTAAAAGACTTATGGTTGTAGTTTGATGGCGCGGATTTTTTAATTTCCATTTAGTTTTTTCTAGAACTGCGAAAAACCGCCTAACTTGAAGGTTTTCGCTATTTAAAATCTATCTCCTCCGAGGTTACATTTCAATATGCAGTATTAATTTGAGAAAAGATGGAAAAATATGTTTTTGTTATTTTCATGGTGCAGAATTTGAAAATATTTTGTTGAATTCTAGAAAATCGCATTTTAGTAAACCGGAAGTGAAATCTTGAAAAATGAAAGTCGTCGGATTTAGTCGAAAGTACCACCAAATTTAAGCTTGAGTTTCACTGATCAAAAAATCTGCTTACAGCTTTTCGATATTCTGAGTTTTTCTGGTCGAAAAGTGGGTTTCGATGTTTTCTAAAAGAAATCCTCAGAAAAATTCTGAAACAAATGAAAATTTCGAACTTTTTTTGGGATTTATTTTTTTTCTACTAAGTTCATGCTTTCTGAGTGTTCCCTAGCAATTTCGTGCTATTTTTATACCCCAAAGTACCCTAAAAAGAGTGCGACCGCTATCCGGGATAGCCTATCCCCCTTAAGAGGCATGCCATGGCATCGACTCGGCAGCCTGGAGTCCATTTAACTTACGAATTAATTAGTTGTTTTACTTTTTTGTGCTTATTATCGTTAGCTGAACCAGAATAACTGTGCATCTACTTATAAAAATCATTTTTGTCTATTTTAGGAAAGATTTGAGTCCGAACTTTAATTTTTGAATTCGTGAAATTCTCAAAAAAAATCAAAGCATTATAAAAATTTTCCGCATTTTTTTTTCAAAAGTTTTTCTAATTGTTTTTTTTTGAAATCTGTGAATAAAAACAAAAAAATAGCCACTTTAACTCTTTTCATGCATGTCTACATACTTTCTGACTGCTGTTTAAAAAATCCTAATATGTTTATTTGTCATTTTTTGTCGACTTTTTTAGAAAAATTATTAAAATTTTCCGCAAATCAAGTCCAAAATTGTTTAATTGGTAGTTTTTGAACTCTCCATAAAAAATCAGGCATACTCACATATTAAACGTTTTGGTATCTATTAAATTTCCGTATGTCAACTAATGAGATGATCGCGCGATTATCATTTCTAAACTATCGATGAAATTTACAACACTTGGCTCTACAACAGGTAAGTGCCATTTGGCACTCATTTTTTAAAAATTTTATACTTGCAAAAAATTCTCAATATAATGTCGGGTGTTATAGGCCTCATTTTTTGTGATAGTCAGGACATTTTTTAACATCAAAACGCAATCGAAAGTCAATTTTTATCTCAAAAAAAGCTGTTTTTCTCTACTTTTGGCCAATTTTTGACCATTCATGGAAAAAAAACTTTGATATTTAGGAAATTTTTTTTATTTGCAAATTAGGAACAAGACTTTCTAGCGCATAACACCCGAAAATGCCTAAAGTTTATTAATATCGACTTCAAAGAAAATTCTATAGTCGGGTTTAGTTGGGAATGGATGTACAGTGGAAAGTGGTTTTTTATATTTTCACAGATAATTAGTTATGTTAAGAAATTGAAAAAATAAACGTTCGCAAGAATGAACATTTTTTTTTTATATCGCTCTGAAAAAATGTACCAATCTGCCGGATCGATGCCACCCCATTAAACAGCGCCACCGAGTGGTCGGAGTCACAAAATTTTTTGACCAAAATTTCAAGCGTCAAAACTTTCTCTAGATCCGAAATTTTCAACTTTATAGGACCTTTTTATCGGGTGCTCAATGTTTGCTCGGGAGGCCTACTGATAATGATATTGTGAAAATCAGTCAAGTTCGACCTAGAAAAATCTAGATTTCTTTTTTTTGCGCAGGCAAACTGAACTTAATTTTTTTCATTAGCTTCTTCAGTGTTAGGGCTAAAACATCTTTTAATACTAGCCTGTACATGGTTAAAATATTCAAAATAATTTTTAACTGAATAAAAAATTACCTTAAAACACGATTTTTGGCCATTTTTGGAAAAAATTGCAAGTAAGTTTTTTCTACCAAATTCACTTATCTATGGATAGCTATTCCACCATTAATTTCGATCTATAGAAATAATAGGTAGATTCTCCTGAAACTTTGAGGAGGTTAATTATATATGAAAAAATGGAAAAAAAAATTATAAAATTTTTTTTTGGTTGTCACGTGATCAAAATATAGCGATTTTTCGTATTTTCAGTATTTAATTATTTTAAAACAAATGCCGCATCGGTAATTTTTAAGAAAACGCCACTTATGAATAAAATTAACACAATTTTTGGAAAAAAAATAAAAATTTTGAAATTTGTGATTTTTAGGCTCTCAAACCTTGATTTTTTGATAAAAAAAATTAGATATTGAAAAAAAGGGATGGCCGTTTGGTCCAAAATTAGTTTTGTTATTATCAAAATAACCGCCTTGTTGACTTTAGTTACCACCAGTTTTCGAAATTTTTTTTTCATTATTTTTAAATTGCCTGAAACGCTCGCAAAAAATTTCGGAATTTTTTTTTTGCTACCAATTTTTTTTGAAATACTTTGGAAAAATAGAGATTTTTTATTTTCAAAAAAAAATTTTTGGCGCGCGGGATCCGGCGTGACTTTTTATTGATATCATTACCATAAACCGTGGTGTTTCTCGCAGTCAGAAATACAACTTTTCTTTGGGAGCTTTTGGTCGGCTATAATAGTCGAAAAACCCTCCTTTTTTTTGTCAAAAATACGATTTTTCGAAAAAAATATCGATTTTTGAAAAAAAAATCCAACCACTAAACGCGGAATAAAATTTGGCACAGATCAGTATATGTGACAAATCTAACCTAACTGGTCGATTATGGCCGAAAATCGATTGGTAGAATAGCTATCTATGGATCCAATAGGTCGTTTTGGTCATTTAGAGACCTTCAAATCTTCTTTTCTCAGGTTCACCATCCTGACCAATATCACCGAAATTTTTTGACAATTGTATATAATTTGTTTTTTTAATCCAAAATTATCTCCAAAAAGAAATTCACGAATTAGTTTGTGAAATTGAAGTTTAAATATTAATTGGATCGTATCGTATATAGATACTAAACGATAATAAGATCGGATCGTATCGTATTTAGAGGGGGTGATTAAGAAACTGGATCGTATCGTATCTAGAGGGGGTGATTTAAAAACTGGATCGTATCGTATCTAGGAGGTCGAAATTAAAATGGATCGTATCGTATCTAGAGTGGTTGATTAAAAAACTGGATCGTATCGTATCTAGAGGGGGTGATTTAAAAACTGGGTCGTATCGTATCTAGGGGAGTCAAAATTAAAACTGGATCGTATCGTATCTAAAGGGGTAAAATAAAAATGAGATCGTATCGCAAAAAACCGATACGATCCGATCGAAAAATAACGATACGATACAATTATGCCGATCCCTGGTTCAGAGGGAGTGAACACAAATCGAGCGAGAATGTACTAGACTGGGGAATAAATGTCCCTAATAGCCGCTTCTACTCTCAACCATCGCTTATCAAAATCCTTATTCTACACCACACTGATATCTCTCTCAATTTGTGTTCACTTCCTCTGAACAGGATATGAAACTTACATCATGTAACATGAATCTGTCAACCACATACTCAAACGACCTGACACCTATAATTTGACAATTTTTGTCAGAACATTTGATGCATATCTTAAATCCGGGAAGAGCGCCCATTTTTAGTAAATCGTACTAAAAATTGGTCCTCTTCCTGGATTTTAGATACAATTTTTCCTACCAATGTGCCTCTCAAGTACACCACCTTCTCAAACGTCTGAGAAACTGTCAGGACGTTTGTCAATATACTTTTTTTGGTAAGTTTATGTCAATATGAGAAATAAATGAAAGCCACCATTAGATAGGTAATTTTCTGGAGGTTGATTTTTATCTATTTTATCAGAAAAATTTGCCGATCGCTGATTGGTTGGAAAATAAAAATGCCCAAAAGTCACTTTTGACCCCGAAAATAAAACCGCATGATTAAATAATAATAAAAAAAATATTTTTAAATTGCGTTGTAAATAAGAAATTGGTTGTTAAAGGTACTTAAAATGACAAAAAATGTCAATTTAAGGGGGTATGCGACTCTGATTTGACATATTCTCGGTGAAATATACTGAAAACAAAGAGCTCATGAGAAAAACAAAAAATGCTTATTTGTAGATCTTTCTTTAATATTGCAAAAAAGTGCATCACAAATTATTTTTGACCATCACACCAATAGGTACAGTATGTTAACAATGAGACACTTTCAAAACTGCAAAATCTATCTCCTTCCAGACGGTATATCAAATTGAGCTGCAATTGTCACAGATCACGTAACGGTAGTATGTCAATCTTTTAAGACAAGCTTTTTTTAATCCGGCGAATGAACAATTCTAGAAGCCAAATAACCGACGATTTTATACAATTTCAGACTTCAAAATTTATCGCCTCTGAGGATATATTTGCAAAATGACTCACATTTTATCAAGTATTCTCCAGAACATTTGTGAGAGATTAACACGTTTCACGACCCGCTGTGGTTAAAAAAAAAATTATTTTATTTTGTTGAAAAATGAGCCTCAAATCGGCCGAAGGCCGATAACAGGGGATTTCGTATTTTGCATTTAATTTTGTTGAAAAATGGGCAATCAATCGGCCGGAAGCCGATAACAGGGGATTTCGTATTTGCATTTAATTTTGTTGAAAAATGAGCCGATAACAGGGGATTTCGTATTTTGCATTTAATTTTGTTGAAAAATGGGCAATCAATCGGCCGAAGGCCGATAACAGGGGATTTTGTATTTTTATTTTATTCTGTTGAAAAATGAGCCTCAAATCGGCCGAAAGCCGATAACAGAGGATTTCGTATTTTGCATTTAATTTTGTTGAAAAATGGGCCCCCAATCGGCCGGAGGCCGATAAAAGAGGATTTTATATTTTGCATTTAATTTTGTTGAAAATAAGCCCCCAATCGGCCAAAAAACAATTCAAGGGGATTTTATGTTTTTATCCACTATTGTTGAGAAATGAGCAGAAAAAATTTCCAAATTTGAAAGAAAATTTTGAAATTTGAAATTGTTATCGGCTTATTCTTCAACAAAAATTAAATTCAAAATATAAAATCCCCTTTTATTGGCCTTCAGCCGATTGGAGGCTCATTTTTCAACAGAATTAAATGCAAAATACAAAATCCCCTGTTATCGGCCTTCGGCCGATTTGAGGCTCATTTTTCAACAAAAATTAAATTCAAAATATAAAATCCCTTTTTATCGGCCTTCGGCCGATTGGGGGCTCATTTTTCAACAAAAATTAAATTCAAAATATATAAATCTCTTTTTATCGGCCTTCGGCCGATTGGGGGTCCATTTTTCAACAAAATTAAATGCAAAATACAAAATCCCCTGTTATCGGCCTTCGGCCGATTTGAGGCTCATTTTTTAACAAAATTAAATGCGAAATATAAAATGTCCTTTTATCGGCCTTTGGCCGATTGGGGGTTCATTTGTCAACAAAATTTAATAAAAATTTTAAATCACCCTTAACCCTCTCACACTTTTTGACTATCTAAAGGCAAAAAAAAATTCAGGAGCCAAAACGGCGCAGAAATAACAATGTCACAGACCTACAATTCAATTATGTCATAGAGTTTGCAATTTTATTTCCAAAAATATTGTTGAAAATTTTATACGATGAGCCGTTCGAAAGTTATGTTTTCCTACTTTTTTTTAGGATTTTCGTCAAAATTTCTTTAAAAATTAATTGTGTGAAAACGATACATAATATCAAAATTCTGAGGAAACAAGTTTTTAGGAAAGTATTTGAAGTTTATTTTGATATAAGTTTATTTTATCTGCAGTCTCTATACGAAGAATAATTTTTTCACAAGTGATTTTTATGAAACTCAAAATAATGAAAAAAAAAAAAATTTCAAAAGAATTGAACGGCATTTTAACCCAAATAGAGCCGACAAAGACAAATCGATCAAATATAGAACATAAAGTGGTACTGATTTTGAGTTTTCAGCTGATAAGCAATATTTTTCACATTTTACTGCATATATTTCGACGCGCGGCGATATGAATAATTGTTTTGTAAGCGATCAATATATCATATTTCAAATTTGAGACCAGCTTTCAATAGCTGAAGCTTCACTCCTAAATTTGTAACTTATATGTTATTGTAAAAAATGTATGGTTTTTCAAGAAATACAAGGTNTTGATATCTTTCCCAGTTTTCCCGTGATAAGCGCTCAAAGTATTGCCTTTAGATAGGCTTTTGGGTGTGAGGCGAAGTTCTCGTTTCTGGGTGTGAGGAGATTAATCGGCCGATTTGGGGCTTACTTTTCCACAAAATTGAATAAAAAATCCCCCTTTTTCGTCATTTTGATTACTCTTAACAACTATTTTCCGATTTTTAAAAAAAATTAAAAATATGTTTTCTAGTCTAATTTAATCATGCGGTTACATTTCCGGGGTAAAAAGCACTTTTGAGCAGTTTTATTTTTCAACCAATCAGCGATCGGCAACATTTTTAAAAATTTTCTGAAAAAATAAATTTTAATAAATCTTTAAAAAAATTCCTTTCTAATGGTTACTTTCATTTATTTCTTATAATGAGCTTTCCTGTAAATGGTAAATACCGTGTTGCTGTTTACACCACCAAATCAAAGAATCGCCTTTAGTTATGTGGTTATCTGAGACCTATAGTTGCTAATACCGTTTCCACAAAGTCGATGCTTGCGCTTCTTTTAAGCAACCTAAATCATTGATATCATTCAACCTTTCGGGCATCTCCATTTCCGGTGCTTCACTACGTGACCATGGTCCTCCATAAAATTTAAAATTTCAACTTGGAGCAAATTTTTACGCTTAACTCAAAAAAGTGAGTGAGCATTGCGAAATGAGATGCACATTTCATTTTTTGTTAAAAAACGATTTTTCACCACCTTAAACAGCGCCACCAAGTGGTCGGAGTCACGAAATTTTTATCGGGTGCTCAATATTTGCTCGTGANGCCTACTAATAATTATATTGTGAAAATCACTCAAGCTTGACCTAGGAAAATCAAGATAACTTTTTTTCCGCATTCAAACATAACTTTTTTTTTGTATTAGCTACTCCAGGCTCAGGGCTAAAACACCTCTAAATTCTAGCTTGTACGTGTTTTAAATTTTCAAAATAATTTTCAATTGACAAAAAAAATTACCGAACAACACGATTTTTGGTCATTTTCAGTCATTTTTGGAAAAAATTGGTAGAAGGTTTTTTCTCCCAAATTCACTTATCTATCGATCCCATGGGTCGTTTGAGTCATTTGGAGACCTTGAAAATCCTCCTTTCTCAGGTTCACCCATCCTAATCTCAATACTATGAGAAAATTTCCACCGTACGGTTTTTCGTAGTTTTTTTGCACTGTATTTAAATTTTTCCTAAAAAACGTGAAAATTAGAACTAGAAATTATTTTTGTCCCCATATCGCCGAAAGTGCCAATATCGCCAATTTTTAGGAAAAAAACTTTCAGCGATATTGGGCCTCCTCCAGACCTGTATANGTTCTCGTTTCTGGGTGTGAGGAGATTAATCGGCCGATTTGGGGCTTACTTTTCCACAAAATTGAATAAAAAATCCCCCTTTTTCGTCATTTTGATTACTCTTAACAACTATTTTCCGATTTTTAAAAAAAATTAAAAATATGTTTTCTAGTCTAATTTAATCATGCGGTTACATTTCCGGGGTAAAAAGCACTTTTGAGCAGTTTTATTTTTCAACCAATCAGCGATCGGCAACATTTTTAAAAATTTTCTGAAAAAATAAATTTTAATAAATCTTTAAAAAAATTCCTTTCTAATGGTTACTTTCATTTATTTCTTATAATGAGCTTTCCTGTAAATGGTAAATACCGTGTTGCTGTTTACACCACCAAATCAAAGAATCGCCTTTAGTTATGTGGTTATCTGAGACCTATAGTTGCTAATACCGTTTCCACAAAGTCGATGCTTGCGCTTCTTTTAAGCAACCTAAATCATTGATATCATTCAACCTTTCGGGCATCTCCATTTCCGGTGCTTCACTACGTGACCATGGTCCTCCATAAAATTTAAAATTTCAACTTGGAGCAAATTTTTACGCTTAACTCAAAAAAGTGAGTGAGCATTGCGAAATGAGATGCACATTTCATTTTTTGTTAAAAAACGATTTTTCACCACCTTAAACAGCGCCACCAAGTGGTCGGAGTCACGAAATTTTTATCGGGTGCTCAATATTTGCTCGTGAGGCCTACTAATAATTATATTGTGAAAATCACTCAAGCTTGACCTAGGAAAATCAAGATAACTTTTTTTCCGCATTCAAACATAACTTTTTTTTTGTATTAGCTACTCCAGGCTCAGGGCTAAAACACCTCTAAATTCTAGCTTGTACGTGTTTTAAATTTTCAAAATAATTTTCAATTGACAAAAAAAATTACCGAACAACACGATTTTTGGTCATTTTCAGTCATTTTTGGAAAAAATTGGTAGAAGGTTTTTTCTCCCAAATTCACTTATCTATCGATCCCATGGGTCGTTTGAGTCATTTGGAGACCTTGAAAATCCTCCTTTCTCAGGTTCACCCATCCTAATCTCAATACTATGAGAAAATTTCCACCGTACGGTTTTTCGTAGTTTTTTTGCACTGTATTTAAATTTTTCCTAAAAAACGTGAAAATTAGAACTAGAAATTATTTTTGTCCCCATATCGCCGAAAGTGCCAATATCGCCAATTTTTAGGAAAAAAACTTTCAGCGATATTGGGCCTCCTCCAGACAGGAGACCCTGTATAAAACCACCTTAGTCATAAATAGGTTTATATTTCGACTTTTGAAAACGACTCATCCGGTTGAGTTCTTCGACAGCCTGAACTTAGTATAAATCTCAAATGTTTTGAAAAAAGATGGTCCGATTCGGACAAATTTTTCTCGATTTTTTTCAATAT
>SCLH01000066.1:0-31374 GCA_004367855.1 Oikopleura vanhoeffeni | reverse complement strand
ATTTTGAGATACTAAGAACTTAATCAGATGAGTCGTTTCCGAAAGCCAAAATGTGAACGGTTTGGAGTTCACACTGTGGACACACTATTTACTACTGATAAGCTCTTTGGTTGGGAACAATATGATTTTAGGAGGCCTACGGGGGACTTTTTGAACATAGAATTATTGATTTATAACCAGGGTTGTAAAAGGGATCATCCCCGGCCGGATTTTCTATCCTCATCCCCATTTTTTGCTTATCTTTTGATTATAACCCCTGTTTATAACATAATTATCTATTGTGAACACTAAATATAGCTGTTTCTTCATCACAAAAGTTAATTTTATTTAAAAACACGGTTTTATTTCCATGAAAAAATCGAAAAGTGTCAGGACGTTCGGAAAAATTGTATCATTTTGAAATTTTTGTCAGTACGTTTGAGAAACTGTCAGGACGTTTGAGAAACTGTCAGGAAGTTTGAGAAACTGTCAGGACGTTTGAGAAACTGTCAGGACGTTTGAGAAAGTGGTGTATATACGATTTACATTTCGGCGTTTGGGAAGAACTCCCTCGATTGAGTTCTTAGATAACTTAGAATAATCACAAATATCTTAAATCCCGGAAGAGTGGTCTTTATTAGTAAATCAAGCCAAAATTTAAAGGCCACTCTTCCGGGATTTGAGATATTTAGAAAAAATTCTGAAACTAAAAAAAATTTGAGATTTATTATAAGTTTTTGTATATTTTTTATGGAAAAATGGTCCGATTCGGAACAATTTTTTTCTAGATTTTCGTCTGAATATGTGTGGTCATTTTGAGCTTGCAGAACTGAGTTCCTATTATAGTATCAGTTGCTCCCACAAGCCGAAATGTGAATAGTGTGGAAACCCTATTTACTTTAAAGAGGGACTTTGGCTGGAAAAGGATACAGCTTTTGACGTAATTTTTGTCAAAAATTATTTTATTTTGGTTTTTTTTAAACATCACAACAATAATTTGGAGAAAAATTTTATATCTTGAAGAAAAATTTCGCACCATTAATATTTTTCAATTTTTTGTAATTCTTTTTTTAAACAAAATAATTCTGTATTTTGAACTCTGAATTGAGCTGTTTCGTAATATAAAGTCTTTTTTATTTAAAAATACCAGTATTTTTCATAAAAAATATTGTTCATGAAAAAATAATCGAAAGTGTCAAGAGTCCTGAGTCAGGAGTCCTGACAAAAATATCAAAATAGCATATTACTCAAACGTCCTGAGTCAGGTAATATGCTATTTTGATATTTTTGTCAGGACTTATGGTATTTTGTCAGGTACTTTGTCAGGACGTTTGAGTGAAATGTTATTTTGAGATTTTTTCAGGACTTTTGGTATTTTGTCAGGACGTTTGAGTATGTGGTTTACTTGACTATAAAATCATACCATCTTTTGCAAGTGACCCGAGAAACAACAAAGCGTCAGCCTTTTCCGTGTGACTTACGTTAAATTTTTCTGTGGCGTTTTGATAACTTTGTCTTCTTTACTCTCAGTTTTTGGTTCTTCATCTTTAAACTCGTAATTCACGCTTCAAAATTAATTTTAATTATTTTTTCTCTAATTGCCGATATAAAATAAAAAAGACTGGCTTTTTGGAATTTTGCTTTCCAACTTTTTATTGCAAACTATTTTTTTGAAAAATTTTCTTTTTGAAATTATTTTGTTTAAACTTTTTTGGAAATTATTTAAAAAAACTTTCGTGAAATTATTTCCAAAAAATTTTAATAGTTTTTAATTATTTTCATTAACTTTTCTGGAACTTATTTGATTTTACTTTAACGGACATTTTACTTAAACGGACAAGCTGTACCGATCTAAAATCTCTGCAAATGTCTTCGAAGAGCAGCCCCGCCTTGGAATACTTTGCCAAGACTTTTACCGGACAGGCTGACGGTTTCTACCTGACCGTTTGAATTCATACAGTATGACTCATACTGTACTCAGCGTACATAAGTTTAGCTTATTAAGTTATGTCACATAAGTTATGTTACATAACTATACGACCTGAGCCAGGTCGCCTGACCGATTTTTGTTATAATGATAGTCATATTTTCTCTCCTTATTTTCCAAAAACATTTATGTCTTACCTCCATACAGAATCTATTGACAATGTTCTTTCGTACTTTGGGTAGTCCAGGGAACCATATATATAATTAGACGGGCTTAGAGACGCATTTATTGACTCAAATATGGGTTGAGCATATTTTGACATCGTCTGTTAACAATTATTTATGGAGTTTCTCAGTCAATACCTAAATTGGGAATAAGTGGACCACCATCTGTAAAACGTCATACAATGCAGTCGGAGTATTTTGGTAGATAGTATTATTGAGTCGTAGCTTAATTTTACACAACTTTGGTGTATTAAGGGGGTGGTTGTCAATAATTTAGGGAAAATCGTGGTTTTCAATGACCAATTGCCAGAGTAGTACAAATTGTTCGACCAAATATGACTTCGGAAGTCAGACTTCCCTTAAATATACTTGAAATAAAATCGTGCATCCTTAAAAAATTTCGAATGTGACAGATGGCTCGTCCAATCAGAAACGAGCGCACAAAACTAAAGAACTTGTTTTTTAAAAATGTATCTCCTCCATGAGTTTTTAAGGTCAAACAATGATTTATGACTTAAACGGAAATTAATCGGAAAGAACGTAGGCAGACCCTCCTGGAAAGGTTTTTGGGACAATTCTTGGATTTCGCTTCAGCATTATCAACGAACCGTATTTTGACCTTATTTTAGGGGTCTCAATCAAAATTTATCTCCTCCCTGGATTTATAATTCACACATTCGAAACTTTCGAATTAAAACTCACATAAATGTGCAGCTGATGATGTGCAAATCCTCTACAAAGGTTCTCTTCAAATTGTTTTGTTTTTTCATAAATCTTGATTTTGTTCTCCAAAAATTGATAATATTTCATTGAAAAGATTGATAATATTTCATTGAAAAGATATGACCTATCTGATAAGTCCCGAGCAATATTTTCAAAATTATCAAAAAGTGCTTTTCTTACCATGTTTGAAAAAACCACCAATATGCTCGTATTTTTGCAAATTTTCATAAAATAATCAAGTCGAAAAAATTCGTTCTTGATCTCGAATTATTGACGACCACCCCTTAACCGTTGTGAGAATATAAAAAAAAGTTCCGCCAAGGCACCAGAGCCACAATTGTGGCTCTACTTTGAATGTTGTTTACAGAAAGTTTAAGGCAGTTGAAATTTGAATTTTTTCTGCATAAGGAAGTTGAAAAGTAATATTTTTGCATCCGACATTTCATATTTTAGAATTTTAATTTTTAGTTCTAGAAAATATAGTGAGAAAAGCAAGATATACCATATCACGTGATACACGGTCACAGTTGTCTTCACGAGTTACATTTATGTCAGAAACGATGCACAAGTATCTGACCTACATCATAGTTTTCTCCGCTTTAATTTATATGTTATTAATCAAAAGTAATTTATTAATAAGTCCCTATAAAAGCAGATTAATACAATTTTTTCTAGTCTTTTCAAGTGAAATACAACTGCTAACAATTTTTGATTGCTTAAATTCACTTTTATAATAATTAGATTTTTTCATGGGATACTTGAAGTTGAAAATTTAGAAATTTCACTTCCGAAAAAAAATAGCTGCCCTTAGATACCAATAAATATTTATTTTAACTGTTATGCATGCACAAAAGACTTTCCTAAAAACTAATCTCACAACTAATCTCACATTTGTATTCTATGTCTTGTTCCGAAATAATTATTCAGGAAGTGAAACATAGGCGAAAAATCTTAATAAATCAACACCCCGTAATACTGGAACCAAACATTCGAAAAAAATTTTAATTATTTTTAGGAACCAAATTAAAATTCTTTATAATGTGTTTGAAAACAAAGATTCTACGATCCCGTTTTTTGCCTTTCTTGAATGATTTCAGGTTTGGTTGAGCCACAATTGTGGCTCTGTGCTCACAAGGGTTAAGGGCCTTAACTTAAGGAGGTGTGGGACTCTGATTTTAAAAGACCTTGACTTTTCTGGATGAGAAATCAGCTTAACAGAGAAACTATGGGACAATTAAGATTAGCCATGTTGTAGATCTAGCTTTAATTTTGTCAAAACCATTGGTCAATGACTTTTTGTTCCGATACACTTTGAGATACGTTACCTGTACAAGGTGTCCCTCGACCAAATTTCAAAATCTATCTCCTCCCAGGATTTATTTCGAAATCTTAACCAACCCCGTGTGATATCTAAACTTAGGTTCGCTAGAAGCTTTTTTTTTCAAAAATGACTTTAGTTTCTTGAAATAGCAGAAAACTACCGATTTTTAGCATTTTTCTCATCAAAAATATATCTCCTAGGTTATAATTTAGAATCCACCCAAATTTCAGCAAATACAATCACATAACAAATATAAACTCCTCTAGAAGCGTTTTTTTCAAAGTTCGACCCCAAACTTAAAATATAAATTTTTGAAGGTCACGTGAAAAAATTTCCGAAAAAAAATGAGCTTCAATTTTTTTGAAAGTAGGCTCAAAAGAAAGCCACATTAACACTGATCAGAAAGTTGGCTTACGTCAATACTGATATTTTGAAGTTTTAGTGGTTAAATTAAAGCAAACGATATTTTTTAACTTCATTTCAAAAAAAAACTTAGAAAAAAATCGAAAAACCGCGAAAAATTACTCAAACTTCGAAATATCATCTTGACGTAAGCCAACTTCCTGGTCAGTGTTTCAATGAATTTCTTTTAAGTCTACTTTCGAAAAAATCGAAGCACATTTTTTTTCGAGGTTTTTTCAAATTAAGATGAGCTTGTGCTTTAATTTTCTAAATGCTTTTGAAGTAAAAATTTGAGCCATTTTGAAAATAATTCTCGGAGAAAATAGATTTTAAAGTCTGATAATGCCAAAAAACGTCGATTATTTGCCATTCTAGAATTGGCCAGACATCGGATCAAAGATAGCTTGTGCTTTAAGGGGGTACTCAACGGTTTTTGACATTTTAGATCGGGGCTCAGAACACAAACGAACAAGTTATAGATTCTGAAAAAGCTAAAGAGTCTATCTTTTGCTTCCGACTAAAAGTAAAAACAGAGTATTTTTGAGCACCACACCGCACCAAGGTAGAGTGAGGTTCTAAGAAACACTGATTTTGACTTCAATGTCTTTTACTCTCGGAAACGGCTTGAATGAAATGATACAACTTTGTAAGAAATAAACAATACTACGACGCTTGACAGTTATCGGAAATATTTTGCGAAATTTCGGATCGGACTTGTTCCTAGAATAATGAAAAACTGTAATTTCTTGATATTTTAAGAATTGTAGCTCAGTTTTCCAAAACGAGTTCGATACACATTTTTTAAGATAATTTGGTAATTATTAGGAAACATGTCTCCAATTTCTCGTGAAAATTTTGTTTTAAACATACGCTCCTCATTTATAGAAGAATTGGGCCAAGATTAATTCAGCGGAAGTCAATTTTCAATGATTTCTAGAAAAAATTTCATCGACTGATTTAAGTAACCATCAAATTAAAGCGATGGTCTACTGAACCAAAAAATCTGCTTACGGTCGAGGTTGAAATTGTTGATCCTTATTATCCTAGCATCAAGAAATGTAAAATTCGAAACTGAAACAAAATTTTCTCGAAACCGATTCGATACATTTTTTTTTATAATTTTATATAATACGTGCAAACAAGTCTTCTCAATTCCAGTGGAAAAACACTTTTTTTAAACATCGCTCCTATATAGAAATGCCATTTTGGTTTAGCCGGAAGTCAATTTTTGGAGTTCTATGAAATTTAATTTTCACTCCGGAATTGTACCGACTACCCCAAATTGAAGCTACTGCAAAACGGAAGGCAAAAGTGCTGACTCACTTTTACTTGTTTTAGAATTGTTCATTAAAGATTGAAGGTTTATGTTATTTTTTCCAAAAAAAAATATTAGTAACTTTTTTTTAGAACACTCCCGGCTTGAGTTTTTACACCTCTCACTTTGGAACGGAACGAAGATATTCACAACCGGATTTTTGCATCAACAGACAATATAAAAACTCCAAGAACCAAAGTTTTTGATTTTTTGACGGATGTCCGTTTCCCCGGTAATTGAACCGGTAAGGTAAAAAGACGATTCTGAAGAACATCGCACATTCTTCGAGAAGCGCCAATTTTTTGGCATCTGCACAACTGTCGTCCTGAAATTTTTGGCAACAATCTTTTGTCAATGAAGCCAACCAAAGGGTCCAAATTTCAGCTTTTTGTATCCTCAAATGAGGGACCTGTGAAGCTGAAAATATACTAACCGGATAAGTTTTTCAAGAGAAAATGTTTGGCAATAACATTTGTGCTATCTTACACCCTTAAAGGGTCGAACTGCGCTATCTATTCTCTCAAGAAAAATGAAAAAAAATTAAAAAAAAAAGAAGGCATTAGACAAGATCGAACTCTAACCAATTCACCGTCAAACTCCAAACGTTAACCCATATACCAAGGAGAAGTTAACATCTGCTGAAGATTTCTAATATAATATACAATGGCCCGTTTACGGTGTCAGATACATGACAGAAAGAATATTGCCAAAAATTCTGACAAAAATAGTTGTTATAAATTCCAAGAAAATTAGTTTCGAGAGAATGTTGGGTTCTACAGAATCGACTTTTATAATTTTACCGTCAATTTCAGGTATAACACGGACATCCGTCGAAATCAAAATCAAACATTGTCTTGGAAGATTTTTTAATCCGTCTGTTGGAAGCAAAAAATCCGTTTGTGAAGATATCTTGCCGTTCCTAGTGAGGGTGTCAAAACCTCAAGCTGGGTGTTCTAAAATAAAAAGTTACCGTTAAGGTTGTTCTAAAGAAAAAAATCTGAAAAAAAACTCGAAAATTTACGAAAATCTCGAAATTTTTTATGATAAGAGCAGAAATGCATTTTGTGGCCTTCTTGAGGCTATTTGTGGCAGTTATTATGTCCCTAACCTAAAATAAACAACCAGTTGAGTACCCCCTTAATTTAGGTATGCTATTGTTACGAGTTCTGTGTAAATTAGAGCTAATTTGGATATATTGTCTCAGAGGAGATAGATTTTTAAGTTACGAAAATGTCTCCTTGTAACGATACTGTAACTACCAGTGTGAATGTCAAAAACAATCAATATTGTGCTGAGTCGCAAGATCAAGGATAGATCTACAAATAAGTATTTTCGGTTTTTCTTATTATCTCTTAGTTTTCAAGATACATAACCGTGAATATGTCAAATCAGAGTCTCACTGTGAGACTCTCACACCCCGTAAATGTGAACGTTTTAACAAATTTCAAAATACAAAATAAATAAGTAAGGTTCGCATGATTGGAGTCGGCGACTCCGAGTTGCTACTAAAGTTTACTAAACAATGTTTTATTTTTCTATCATGTGAAAATTTCTTTAAAATTTAATTTTTATTGATCTTAATTTAAAATTTGAGCATTTTTGATAAATAAGCAAGTCTTCTGGAAAACTGGTTTCTTGGTTAATTTGGGGAATTTATATTAATAATTCGGTTTTTAAATGAGCCCAAAATTGGCCGAAGACCGATGAAAAAGAAAATTATATTTATAATTAAAAAAAAACTAACCCCAAATCGTTATTCGTATAAGTACCTGTAGATGGAGGACTGTTAGCTAGAAATTTCTTTATTTAAAATATTTCCAATAAGTTACAAGATAATTCGCGCCCAAAATTAAACGTTCTCGTTGATGAACTCTCTGAACCGATATTTCCTTGTATTTTAGCTTATTTTAAAAAAAGATTAAATTTGAACCGCGGAACATCCTTTTTTATTCTGTATAATTGAATTCATTTTATTAATTTTTATCCGTCACTTCTTTTGTGTTCTGATGCAAAATGAACGCAAAATGGAGGTTAATTTAAAAAAAAATCCATCTTAATCGGAGATCCGTCAGCTAATGTCATAAATAATTTGCAATGAAATATATGTACAATAGCGATATATCTTAGTATATGCCATTATGAATATTTAAAATTATATTGGCCAAGTATATATTACAGAGTATAGATCAGGCTTCCAAAAAGGATGGCTTTTATCCCCTCTTTATCCCTCTTCATAGCAGAAGATAGGGAAAATTTTGAGCGTGGGCGTAAGCAGGCTAGAAAAAGGGAAGGGAAGACAAGGGAAAGGGATCCATCTCCTCATCCCTCCCCCGAGAAGAAAAGGGAAGGGATGAAAATTGAGAGGCTGGGGATGAAGGGGGAGGAGTTGTTGGAATTAGCTTCGAATATTGTTAAAATCTTTGTATTCAATTTTTTATTTTTTAATTAAATTTTAATTATGTTTTAAAAACTGGCTAATCTGAATAATATCCTTGAAGCTTTGGTTGGCTAAGTTTTCATCGAGAATAATCAATTCCAGCGACCAGTACCCCCTTAAATTCCAATTTTTCAAATTGATTTTCTGTTTTTGAAAAATTTTCCATTTTTGAACAAAATTTTCAACTGATGGAAAAAAAAATTCTTGAACATAAAACCTTTTTATACATTTTCACAGAAAAGGTGAATTTACCCAAGTTATCCTTATAAATTTTAAAATTGTCCTCATATTTCCCAAATTGTCCTCATATTTTCCAAATTGTCGCTATATTTCTCAAATTGTCCTTAGTTTTCTTAATTGTCGTTAAATTTTTGAAATTGTCCGATTAAAAGACAATTTGGGAGATATATAGAAAAAAACCCGGAAAAAACTCAAATTTAAACAACAATTGTGAAGAATTATAATTTTTAAAACATTTTTTTGAAAGCATTTTGAAAATTTAATTGATTGTTTTTTTAAGAAAAATTTTCTAGAAAACTTATAATTTATCAAAAAACATTCATTATGCATGAACAAAAATTGAATTTAAAAATGAAAAAAATTGAATACGAAGAATATCAATCTTCGTCATTTAATTTTTATTTTCCGAAAATATTTTCATTTTTGAGAACTTTCGAAAATATTTGTGAATAATTTATTTAAAATTCTTGTGAAAAATGTATATTTTCTGAAAAATAAAATTTTATTTAATAATGAAAACTGGATTTCAAAATTTTCCTCAAATTGTCTCTATAAACAAAAACTACAGTTATACAATCCCTTTCCATCGGCCCTCGGCCGATTTTGGGTCCATTCTCCAATACAAGTTTAAAAAATATATAAATTCCTTTTTATCGGCCTACAGCCGATTTGGTATACATTTTCCAACAAATTTGAATTATAAATTTAAAATCGCCCTTTATCGGCCTTCGGCCGATTTGGGACTTAGTTTCTAAAATAATTATTGAAATATATAAATTCTCATTCTATCGGCCTTCGGCCGATTTTGAGCTCATTTGTCAGAAGATAAATTTAAAATATAAAATCGCAGTCTGATATAAAATAGCCTTGCTCTAAAGCGGTATTTTTCGTCATTTTTGAGAATTTAAAAGATCATTTTCGTTTTCTCTTATATTGATTAACCCTAGATACAAAATATTGATGAAATCGGAAAACTTTTAAAAAATTCCAAAATAATTTAATTTTGCTCTCTAGCAGCATTTGTGGTTATTTTTGTAATTTTCAAAGGTCATTTTTGTTTTCCCTGATATCGATTCACCCTATAAACGAAAAATGTTGAAATTGGGAAGCTTTTGAAAAATTCAAGTTCCGACCTAGCTATAAACCTTGTTTCGGTGAATCTGAGGTCATATTTCATTTTTGACAAAATATTTTTGCAGATTATAATAAAGTTCAGAGAATTTGAAGACGAAAGGTAAAAAATCAGTGTCATATCACCAACAGTGACCGAGAAACCGACAATTTAAGATTTAACCGGTAATTACCGAAATACTGGTATCCGGTTCAAAAATCGAAGACCGTCATGCAATGTATCAAACCATTGACTCTCAACTATTTTTGGAATTTTCAAAATCGGTCCATCCATCTTTGAGAAAAACTCGTGCAACTGAACCACTAGAAATCAATGCTTTAAAAAAAAGCCGCCATTATCTTTGTACTTCATGGGGTCGATTTAATCTAAGGCCAAAATTTCTGGTCTTAAATTTGGTCGAAATTCACGGTGCAAGGTTGAATACTTCTGAGAAATTCAAGAAAACGCAAGCCTTCTCCTTTTTCGGTCCATCCCCGGGAAGGGAAGGGATATATATTATCAAGAGGATGGAGGGGAAGAGGGGATGAACAGCTAGGGGAAGGTTAAGGGAAGAAGGATGGAAAAAGTATGGGGATGCATCCCTTTTCCTAGCCTGGGCGTAAGTGTTCCCTATCTTTTGCTATGAAGAGGGATAAAAAGGGGATAAAAGCCATCCCTTTTGGAAGCCTGATATAGATTGTGCGAGTTTAGCCCAACCTTAATGTTATTTCTGTCGGAATGACTCCAAAGTTGTTTATGCATCAGATAAATTAATGAGATATACAATTCATTACAGAGTATTGTAGAGTATATCAAAATTTTCGGCATTTTGTGGCGAAAATTTCGCCGCGAAATCTCAGTTTCAAACTTTAAAATTTCAATTCAATGCTTCAGCGCCTCCAAAGCTTAATGATTCTAGGTTTGTAAATTATACACTGGTAGTTTAAAAAATGCATAATCTGGCATTTTCTGATATTTTAAATTTGCACGACAGCCTAATAGAATATGTCAAAATACAAAATGTACCGGAAATATGTTTCAAATGTAAATCTCGTTTATTAAGGAGCATAAGCCTTACAATTATTTGTTATGAGATTAACACATTACTTTTAATTGAAGAGCGCCGCACGCTGCATCTCTGATCAAAAGAGATTAAGAAAAAGTTAAGAAAATGAGTTTTTAGCAACTTATGACAAGTGGTTGTTTGAGTTTTACGAAAAATGTATACGTTAATATAATATTAATACAATTATCATTCAAGAACTTGACGATTTGAAATAAGAAATTTTGAAAGTCCAAAATTGGTGTCAATTTTATTGGCCTATCTTGTAGAGAATCTTTTTGTGGTCATTTTAAGATCCAGGATTTTTTTGGTTCCGAAATTTTTCAAAAAAATTGGCTCTATAGGTGCGAAAAGTGACCTTTTAGTCCTCGGGTTCTTATGAGAGTTAAAATAGCGGTAACAAAAATTAAATAAGCTGACTCGAAAGCGAAGGGATTGTCTGCAGAAGGCATTTTTTTCAACGTTATCGGATGTACCGGCTGATCAAAATTTACTGGTAAAGTACAGCTTTTGGTACGGGAAGTGACATTTCAATGATTTGAATGTACAAAAAATGCACAACTATCGGTTTTCTGAAGATGATAGTATAAACTTGGGGTCAAGGATGACCACAAGGTGGCGCTAGATAGGACGTTATATCATGCAAAAATGTCATTTCCGGTACCAAAGACTGTACTTTACCGGAAAATTTTGACGAGCCGGTATATCCGATAACGTTGCAAAACAAAATTCTTCCTGGAAACAACCCTTCGCTTTCGAGACATCTTATTTTATTTATGTTACCGCTATTTTAACTCCCATGAGAATCTCAAAACAAAAAAAAATCTTTAGTCTTAAGGGAGTGGGCGTCGATAATTGGGATCTTTTTTACACATTTTCAAGTGAAGTTTCTGAGAAACATGGCTTCAGAAATAATTATTTTTTTTCCAAATACGTAGTGAAACTCTTGAGGAAGTTGCCAGTACTATTCAGAGCATCTGATACCTCAACCTACGCTCAGAAAATTATTTTTAGTAGGCGTCCCTAAAAGTACTAAAAAGCCTACTCCTCATTCATTTCTCATCATTTTTTCTTGTTATTTGCAATTCAACTTCCAAATATGAATGCGCATCTCCAAGCGTAGCTCTTTTTTCAAAAATTTTGCTCCTAATGGTCAAAACAGCTTATTTGGGAGCTTCACGCAAAAGCCTACTCTTCCTTGAAAATATATAGAAATTTTCAATTTGTGCATAAAATTCACCGCAAAGCCTGGATGAAGGTCAGAGCGTAGCCCTTTTTCCGATTTTTTTCCAAAGACTCAGGAACGACTTGTGAATTTCTATTTTTTTTTTAAATTCTGAACTTTAAATTTTCTAAAACCTACTTTATTTGAAAAAAATTAAAAATTCAGAAAAAATCCTGGGAGTCAAAAAACTCAGTGACAAATTCTCTACAAAATGGGGCAATCAAAAACGTTATATGAGAAATCTCAATTATCGTCACCCTTAATTTAAGGGGGTGGTCGTCGCATTTTAAGGGGTTTTCGATAGCCAATTTTCGCACAAGTACAAATCGTTGGACCAACTTTTACCTCTCTTTGATATATTTAAACAAAAATCTTGCATCCTAAAAAACAATCCAAATTAACGGATGACTCATCCAATCAGAAACGTGCTAACAAAAGTGACGGAATAATTTTTTCAAAATGTATCTCCTTCCTGAGTTTTCAAGGTTCAACAATGATTCAGTTTTTAAATTAACCGGACAGAACGTGAGCAGACCGCCAAGGTGAGTTTTTAGAAAAAATTCTTTGATTTGGCTTCAGAATCACCAAAAAAACTGTATTTTGTCTAGCGTTAACATTATGGTCAAAATACTGTTTATCAAAAAGAAATTTTCAAAATGTACGCCTGCCCTGAGTTTTCAAAGTAAACAATGATTCATGTTTTAAATTAACCGGACAGAACGTGAGCAGACCGCCAAGGTGAGTTTTTGGGAAATTCTTTGATTTGGCTTCAGAATCACCAAAAACAGTACTTTGACCTTTGTTGACTAGAGCAAAATACAGTTTTTTGGTGATTCTGAAGCCAAATCGAAGAATTTTTCCCAAAAACTCACCTTGGCGGTCTGCTCACGTTCTGTTTGGTTAATTTAAAACATTGATCATTGTTAAACCTTGAAACTCAGGTGAGGAGATACATTTTGAAAAAATAATTGCGTCACTTTTGTAAGCACGTTTCTGATTGGACGAGCTATCCGTTAATTTGGATTGTTTTTTTAGGATGCAAGATTTTTGTTTAAATATAGCAAAGAGAGGTAAAAATTGGTCCGACGATTTGTACTTTTGCGACAATTGGCTATTAAATACCATTAAAATGCGACGACCACCCTCTTAAGGGGGTAGCGGTGGCAAAAATGAACTTTTGTACACCAATTTACCAGAATACAAAACTGCTTCGAAACTTTTTAGAATAACCATATGGTAGATCTATCCTTGATCTACGAAAATAATTTATAAAAATAATTTTTGGCCAACCCTGGTGACCACCATGCGGCGAGTTCTAGAACACCTAACCGAATTTTCAAATTGCTACTCCTCTTAGAGCTCGCATACGATCTCACTCAAACCGGGCATCAATCACGGAAACACTAATGCTTGTTATTTGATGAAGCGGATTTTTGAATTTCTAACTTATTTTTTCTAGAACTGCCAAAAACCGCCTAATTTCAAGGTTTTTGCTCTTCAAAGTACTACTCCTCATAGGTTACATCTCAGAATGTAGTATAGATTAAGGAAAAGATGGAATAAATATGTTTTTGTTATTTTGATGAAGCCGAATTTTGAAATTTTTTGTTGAATTCTAGAAAATCGTTATTTAGTAAACCGGAAGTAAAAACTCGAAAATTCAAAGGTCGTCCGGATTTAGTCGAAAGTACCATCAAATTAAAGCTTGGGTGATGCCGAGAAGAAAATCTGCTAACAGCTTTTTGACATTTTGAGTTTTTCTGGTCGAAAATTGGTTTAAATGTTTTCCAAAAAAAATTACTCTGAAAAATTCTCAAAAAATTAAAATTTCGAACCTTTTTTGGGATTTTGTTGTTTTCAATAAGTTTATGCTTTCTGAGTGTTCCTTAGCAATGTCTTGCTATTTTTACACCCCAAAGCACCCTAAAAAAAGTACGACCGCTACCTCCTTAACTTTTAATTTCAACCCCCCAAAAAACCGACTTATCTTTGAAAAAAATCTCAAAACCAAAAAAAATCTTATAAGTGAAAAAACTTGGCAGAAAATTCTTTACAAAAAAGGTGTATCAAAAAGAATTATACGTGAAGCTGAGATATCGACGCCCACTCCCTAAAAGGCGTACTGGTCGCTGTTCTTATGAGGCCTTTGGAGCATCGACAATGCTCCAAATTGATTTGAGGTGATAACAAAGTGTACTACCGACCAAATAATTAGAAAATGAAGTAAAAAATGAAGTAGAAAATGAAGTTAAAAAATAATCGTTAATTTAACCACTAAAACTTAAAAATATAACTTAGACGTAAGCCAACTTTCTGATCGGTGTTTTAGTGCCTCTCTTTTGAGCCTACTCTCAAAAAAATGGAAGCACTTTTTTTTTCGAATTTTTTTAAAAAAAAATCATATTTCGAGTTTTAGGTTGAAATCTCAAAAAGTTTTCGAGTTTACTGTTTGTTTTTGTATGAGCTAGCTTAGAAAACAAAATTGAATGAATTTTATAATTTTTCCCAGGAGAAGATATTTTTTCCGACAGATAATTGCCAAAAAACGGTGGTTTTTTCTATATTCTAGAGAAAATTAAGCAAAATTTGAAAAAAATGGTCAAAATTAAGTTTTCATTTTTTCAAGTTATGTCAAAATTTTAGCTAGTTTCGACATGAAACCTGGGAGGAAATAGTTTTTCCCTTCCGGCTTAGGTCCTCTTGTGTCGCTTATGTGTGAAAGAGTGTATGCATACAGAAAAAAATTTGAGATTCTTTTCACAAGCTAAAGGATAGTTCTATAAGATGGCTAATCTGACTAGTACCCCCTTAAGTCTTTAAATGCCCACAAAAAATTCTCTATAAGATGAGCTGATCAAATTGGTTCTCATTATTGATTTTCAAAATTTCTTATTTCAAATCGTACAGGGGAGACCCCATATCGCTGACAAAAGCTTACGGTATCACAAATTTGTAGCTAAAATATTTCCAGTGCCCATATCGCCGAATTGCGTCGGCGTTTGAGGTTTTTATAAATAAAAATTCGGTGCGTCATGAATGACGTCATTTTTTAGATTGAATTTCTCAAATCTACTTTTTAGAATTTTGTTAATTTGCGTTAGGTGGAATACTTCATTCTTCGCATTTTGGTTATTTACTTCATTTGAAACAAATGCTAAACTCCTTATAAGTTATAACATTGAAAACTTTTAAAATTATGACGTGATTTCGAACGCATACGCGTTTTCACTTTTAAACAGGAAATTTTATTTTTGTCCTGATATCGCCGAAAAACCCAATATCGCCGAATTTTTTCGCTAAAAAGCTTAGAATTCATGCAAAAAAAGTCAGTCAGACTAACTCAGTCAAAACTGTTCGGCTAATTTCTATATACGTAATCCAGCTTATATTACAAAAAGAAACTCCGATTAAAAAGGTAATTACCTAAATAATTTCTAATAAAATATTATAGAATCTATAAGTTGTCAGAATAAAAATTATGTGATGTTGATGAGTCAACCCTTAACTGAACTATGAAATTATCAATTTTCGATCTTCGTGGAGAACGGCCCAATTTGTGGATGTAGTCTTAAAATTTGGTTATAAAATTAATTGCAAATTTGGAAGATACAATTTTTGTAAAGTTTCGAAGAAAATCTTGGAAATTTTGGAAAATCTTGGAAATTTTACTGAAACAGAAGAACTTAATGACTTTTTACGAGTACATTTACGCCGTGAATTTCACTAGCATTTTATATTTGCATTAAGTGAAAAATATCATACCGAATGCCTTATTATGAAAACGCACTCAACTCCCACCTGCACGAGCGTGTTTTCAGAACACAGAGACCTAAATATTTTTGGGAGAGTGTATTTGGCCGGCGGAATATCGGAACAGACCCCATAGTTCCCCTATTTTTTAATTTCCAAGATTTTGGTGAGTTCTATGTTTCTTCATTCAGACCGGAAAATGCATTATTTGGATGCAATTTTTTGTTTAATGCAGTTAAAACAGTACTGGAACAAGATAATGATCTACAAATATACATTCTAGCGTAACTTTTGGAGGGGAAAATTTTGGCATTATTTATTTTGACACTAGGCGACACCTTGTGGTGAAAAGAGCTATTTCGTCTATCTCTCGACTGAAACCAAATATGAATGTATAAATATACTTATAGGGGAAATTTCCAGCAAATTTTTTTTGCACTATTTGTTTTTAAACACTGCACCACCTGGTTTTGAAAATAGTCTTCACAACACCTCTTACGTAATAATTTTCATTTGAAAACACTAAAATCTTGCAATTTAGAAACCATAAATATTAATTTCAAAATCGAAAAAGCTATTTTGCGGTAGGTAATATAAGCAAATACTATGTGTGTGTTATGAAACACTCTCGTGCAGGTAGGGTGTTGGACATCTCGTGCAGGTGGGAGTTAAGGGGGTAGTCGTCGCAAATATATTTCGCTTAAAAGTTGAGACTTTACTAAATGGGCAAAAAAAATGACAATGAGCTTGGTCTTAAATTTTTTTGATTACAAGTTCAACCGCTTAAGGGCCTCAAAGACCAAATTTTAAAAACCTATCTCCTCCTTTAATACAAATAGAATCAACCCAATTTTTTGGCAATGGCTGCAGTACGAAAATATCTAACTTTAATTCAGAGGATGATTTCAAAATTTGAAATTTTTTTCTATACATTTTAAAGAATTTAATAATCCGGCTTTCTGATTGGTTCAAAAGTCAATCTTTAAGAAAACTCGTAGATTTATACGAAAATTGCCGTAAACTCTTCGCAATGCCTACCAATTTGATAATAAATCAAAATTAGATGTTATTGCCAATAAATTTATCAAGATAACATGCATTTTAATATATGACTCATCCATATAGATATTTATAAAATTTTGCATATTATATGCAGCATATATCAAATTTGAAATCAAAAACCGAAAGGCATTTTTATCACCGAATTCCCCCAAACCTCGCTAGCAGGGAGTTTGAGACCTCTAGTTTTATGAAAAAAAATGAGAGAGAATTTTTTGAATGGCCATTTCCGGTCCAATAGCCAGCATTATGACTCATCATCTAAAAAAAAGGGAAATTTTCCCGCGATACAAAATAAAATAATTCTAGAAGCAGATGAACAATTCCATAATTTGGCAGCCTCAATTACAAAACTTATTGTAGAGCATAAATCAAGCACTAATATGGCATTCCTGCATATACATCCCGTGTGCTATAAGCGGTACAAATTTCATTTTGAGGGTTATCTACTGTATTTTCAGTAAAAATTTTTCATCCTCTTAATTAAAGTTAGATATTTTCGTACTGCAGCCATAGCCGAAAAATTGAGTTGATCATATTTGTATTTAAGTAGGAGATAGGTTTTTAAGATTTGGTCTTTGAGGCCCTCTAGCGGTTAAACTTGTAATCAAAAAATCTTAGACCAAGCTCATTGTCATTTTTTGGCCCATTTAGTAAAGTCTCAACTTTTAAGCGAAATATATTTGCGACGACTACGCACTTAAGAAAACGGTTCCATAAGAAAACATTTATTCTATGTTTTTGAAAAAATTTGCAGTTTCTAACATTTCCGGAAATATTATTATTTATGAATTTCCAGAAAGTGAAAAACTCAACTTTTTTTGCTGGAATGTGATCTGATGGCTAGCAAACTCTCATTTGTTTGCAGTATCGAATAAATTTTTAATTTATAATTCAATCACCCTTCAAGTTTGAGCAGTTTTTCTCCAGTTAATTAATGAAAAAGATAATATCTTCAAAATATAACAGAATATTTTGTTTTTTTGATGGAATTCTGCATGCGAGTTCCAATGAGATTTATCCTACGGATAAAATAACTTTGAGAGTAAGTGAGTTTTAAACAACCGCTCAATTTTTTCTTGAAAATTCCCACAGTTTTTAGACTATTATTCAGGAGCGCAATTAAAAATTAGAAACATTCATTTTAGCTTGAATTAAGATAGAAAAAAGTTTTTTTTATTACTGATAAAACTTAAATCATTATTTTTTTTATTTGATAAAAAATTGTGAAAATATTAAAAAAAATTTATCCATAGTTTTCATAATATAAGTTAGTTATTTTGGAACAACTAAGCTCTAAGAGCTTGTAATAGTGAGAAATTTTATAACCAATCCTTCAAGATTTTTTTTCGGCGTTAAATTTACTTTCGGTAACTCTAGGCTACATTTGGCATCATTTTTCATCGGAGATCAGACCTCGGCAAGCCGGAGGTATTTGTCCAAGCCAAGCCTAGCCAATCCAAGCCAGTCAAGCCAAGCCAGTGGGTGGCGAGGTCTGTCGGAGATGATTATTGTCGATACAGGATTTAATACTTGAATCAAGTTGCCCGAGGAAATGCATGCGACGCCATTAATTTTTTTTCATAGGTTTTCAAATCTAAAAGATTTCTTAAAGCTTACTGTTCATATATTTTTTCTTAATTGAAAATTTTAATTTTATGGTAGTAATGTTGGTGAAAACAAATTTGCGATTTTTTAAGTCAAATATATTCAACGGAGCCAATGGTATTTTATAGTGTGATATTCGAATGATAATTTTACATCCTGAAAATAATCAGTTATGATCGATCAAAAACGACCTTGAAATGAAAAAATAATTTTCCGTAATTTATATATTTGTATTTCATCTATGAAAAACAACTCCAAGGTTTAACAACGCTTAAGGGAGTGGGTGTCGCAAATTTGAGGCCATTTCCCACCAAACTAGCAAAGGTGATATTTCAAAACATTTGTTACTAACCAGAACCAACCTTCGCCGGGTATTTTTGAATTATAACCAAGTAATCTGATACAATCTCACCTACGCCGAGACCTACCCTTTTAAAAAGCCTCCTCAAAAAACACTCAGAATGAATTTCTCCTTCAGTTTTCACCATTTTTCATTATTTTTTGTGTCAGGCCCCACACATGATGAAAAAGCGTTTTTACCTCGGAATTTCGCTTTCGGCGGACAAAAACGCGAAAAAAATAAAATTAAAATTTTTGAAATGCTCAGTTTGGGAGGCTCAGGCAAAAGGTATATCCTCCACCAGTTTAGGAGGAACAGTTTTGGCTCATACTGCATCTAAAAGCACAAGACTTGTTTGACAAAGTTTGACAATGCATTAGAGAAGTTTTTCTGAAATTTTGATTTCTGGCGGCCTCTGGAGGCCATGTTCACTTTTCATTTTTAGGCCAAAAATTTTTGAACTGCTCAGTTGGGAGGCTCAGCAAAAGTGTATCTCCTCCACCAGTTTAGGGAGATACAGTTTCGGCTCATACTGCATCTGAAAGCACGAGACTTGTTCCACAATTCATTGGGAGAGTTTTCTTGAAATGATGATTCGGCGTTCTTCCTTTGGGAGCCATGTCAACTTTATTCATTTTTGAAGGCCCAACAATTTTGACAAGATATAGAAACCGAAAAAAATGCTTTACAAAATAATTCTTTTCCGTAAATTCAAACACTTTTAAGGATTTGTGGTTGCAAGTTTTTAACTCCGGTAGCGTCAAAGAAACAAATTAGCGCACTTTCAATTTAAATCATAAATTAATCAATAAATTTTTTGGTTTTCGTTTTTTGGCTTTTTGGCCGCCAAAAGTTTAAATTCGAGTAAAAGACAATTTAATGCATTTATGTGTGAGGCTTTTTGCCGAGCCTGACACTAAAAAAAAAATGACAAAAATGGTGTTGAAAATTGAAAGGAGAAAATCATTCTTGAGTGCTTTTTTAGGGAGGCTTTTAAAAAGCGTAGGTGTAGGTCTGTAGGTGAGGTGGATTTGCTATCAAGCAAATTACTGTTAAATTTTATAATTAAACGTGAAAGTTGTTTCTTCAAGATTGCAAAAAGTTTTTGAGATATCAGCTCGGCAGTTTATTCAAAATAGCTTCTAAAGGACAAAATCTTGCCGACACCCACTCCCTTAACCCTTGTGGCATATAAATAAAAAGTTCATCCGCCTAGGCACTAGAGCCACAATTTGCCTCTACTTTGACGTTTTGACAGGAAGCTTGAGGCCAGTGAAATTTCAATTTTTCTCTGCATAAGGAAGTTGAGGTAATATTTTTGCATCCGACATTATATTCATGTTATATTCATATTATATTTATATTTTATATATATTATTAATTTTTTCTGAGAAAATATAGTGAGCAAAGCAGGTATGCCATAATCACGTAACACACGTTACAATGTTTTCAACAAGTTGTATTTTTGTCGGTAAACGATTGTGCACAAGTATCTGGCCTTCGTTTAAGTTTGTCACGCTTTGAATTTATATACTCATAAATTCAAAAAGTAAATTTATAAAATTAGTGTCCAAAAATTTTTGATGAAAAAATCATGTATTTTTTGAATTATAAAATGTTAATTTTTCCCTATAAAAGCAAGATATTACGACTTTTTTTCTACTATTTACAAGTAAATATGGGTAATGAAGTACAACTGTGGGACCAATTTTGATTGTTTAAATTCACTTTATAATTATTTAATTTTTTCCATGGGATACTGGAGTTTGAAAATTCAAGAGAAATTTTCAACTTCCGAAAAAAAAAATAATGCTCCTAGATTACCACATGAAATTTTTCTATTTAGCTGTTATGCATGAAAAAAAAACTCTTTCCTAAAAAAACTGGCTTATCTCTCATTTGTAATTTTTATGTCTAGTTCCGAAATAATTTTTTTCCGGAAGTGGAAAACATAGGCCAAAAAATTCCTAATAAACATCAACTCCCGCGTAAATAGTTGGAACCACATTCGAAAATAACAACTTCAATAATTTTTTGGAACAAATCAAAAATTCTTATATAATGTGTTTTGAAAAGAAAAATTCTACGATCCAGTTTTTGCCTTTTTTGGATGATTGAAAGGTATGCATTGAGCCACAATTGTGGCTTCGTGCTGCTCACACAAGGGTTAGGTTGAAATTCCAATTAAAAATTTTAGCAAAATAACACTTTTTGAGCTTTTTATTGGTTTAATTACCAAATTTTGAATCCCTTTTTAGTTATATGGCTTTAATTTAAAGCCTTACAAAATGAAAAGGCTTATGGCCTTCAGCGGGAAAACGGCAAGTGAGTCTCAAACTGTTGAGGACAATTTATCAAATCATTGTTAATGAAATTTTTTGTTTGCGCCAAAATTTCACGTTCCACGCACCCCTTGGACCTCGCATGGAAAACCCGCTCGTTTCAAATATCATTTTTGTAAATGATTATCAAGAAGCTTGAAAATAATTCAAAGAAGGTTTTTGATTTTAAATAAAAAAAACTCTTATAAGATGAAGGGGCTCTCCGCTGTAAGTCGTGACTTCATGTCGAACGATTAAAACAATGGCGGGGATACTGCAGCCAATTATAAACCTAAGAGTCCCACACATACGCCAAGAAATCTGTTTAAATTGGGCGGCTACCTGATTATATAAATTATATAATGTATATAATATTATATGGAGTAAAGAGCTCTTAGCCGGACAGATTCTTGACTACTTTTGAAAGATGCAAACGAAGCGAAAATGCTTGCACCAATCAAAAACCGTTTTTTTTTTAGAGCCAATGAAATCGGCTATAAATTGAAAGCGGTTGCCCAATCAACGTTTTGCATTTTAATAATTCATTCAAATAGTCACGATCTGTCGGTTTATCCATATGAAGACATTGGGATCACTACGGCCCCTCAGTTTCGCGCGAGTTTGACCCGCGCTTTTGACCAATGAGCGCACCAGATTTCCACTTTTTCTGACCAATAAGCAGCTTGTCGAAAAGAAGTTTCAACCACGAACGGCGAGGTGAGGGGCCTGGTGTCCCAATGCTTAGGATTTATAGCGGAATAAATTTTCTTAAAAATATCAACTGCTACAGATTTTCTCTTTAGATATCTCTGCACATACATGGGTATGAGGGTCCCACATTTTTCTCCATAAAAGCTTTAAAAAGTAGATAATTTGAAGAAAACCACTCTATTCTTCTTGTTTCTCGGAATTTCTTTGTTTCTGGGTCGGCAGGTCAGATAATTGCGATAGTATTAATTTTGGATGTTCGAAAATGCGCCGAATATAATCATGGGACCATGATTCATGGTGCATGCACAATAAAATCTTGTTTATATGGTAGATAAATTAAAATTATCTATTTTATACTGTTTGTTTCCCATACAAGTTTAATATTTTAATTCTCGGGTTAACAGTTTAAACCCAGTGTGTCCAACAAAGGATCCACCAGGGTTGATTTTAAATCAAATAAACACACAATTTAAAAAATTATTTCCTTCTTCACATGTCGTCTCGACTTTTGGAGAAACTTTTATTGAAAACTATTAATTAAACCGCTAGGTATTTTCCAAAACGACCGACAAATGCGGAAATTCAATGTACTACAAATTGTTAATCAGTACAGCAGGGTGCGGCGTATAGTTGGAAAGTATTTTCGCCAAAAAACCCTAAACTATACGCGTATTCCAACTAACGCGTTAATTTCCAACTAAAACGCGTACGGCTTATTGGAAAAATGTGCCTCTGATGGTCACTTTAAACCAATTATCTAGAGTTTAACATGTAATTGACGTTTAAGAGGGTGGTTCGAGTGAGAATTTTTTGGTGGATTTTAAAAGTAATTTTTCGTAACAAAATCTTCTAGGATGTATTAAATTTAATTTATCGAAGAAAAAATTAAATAAAGTTTAATTTCGTATCGAAAAAAAAATGAAATACAAGTTAATTTTAAATAAAACATTGAATCGACAAAAGATTTATCCGAAAACTCGTAAAAATGTCAAGGAAAACAATGAAAAATTATATAAAAAATTTTATGCTCACAGTAAATTCACTCTCAGAAAACCAGAAAACTAGTATTTATTCATGTGAATAACTATTGACCCATTTTCAAGCTAGCGGACATTGTCTGCGAGACTCGGGAAAACTGTTTTTAAACTTTCTTGAAATACCGACACTTCATCTGCCGTCAATTCTGAACATGTTTTTAAAAAAATTTATTTTTATTATTGTCGCGCCGAACCGGATGAATCTTGGTCTGAAAATTGCGTAAAACGGCTATCTTTTGCACTAGGAACGTTTGAAAAAAACTCTTATCTTTTTCTTAACAGCTATACGCCGCACGCCGTAGTAACGAATAAATTTATTTTTCAAATGCGTAGGTTTTTGCGGAGGCTTACGTAGGTTTAGCGTGGGTTCCAAACTTATTACGGCCGCACCCTGCTGTATCGAAATTGTAAAACGATCAGCGTCAAATTCGATAACGGCAATAACTTATTAATTGTTGTAGTAGCTGGCTTCAGTTTTTGTGCAAGGTTGAAAGCCATCGCATACCGCGCTGTGTTAACGTGGAGCTAATGATTGTGGACGCGTGGAGGAAACCCGCACAAAAAAATCTTATACCCCTCAATCCGAATTGTAAGGTTGACATCGCTTTTATAATATATTGTGATTTCTAGATTCGATTTGGAGAATTTTCGAGAGCATAGTATAAAATTGACATGGAAGTCTTCCAATTAATAATAATAATAAATTCATAATGAATTTCAAAAAAAAATGTCGGTTATGTCCTAAAACACCGTGTATTTGCGAAAAAATTTAAAAATTGCGAAGTCAAATTTTCTTTGAATAGATCCATGCAATGAAATTACACCTTTTATCCTTTTCGGAAGGAACTCCATCTCAAAAAACGCTTACTTATCTTCTAGTAGCGCGTGTTCGAATCCCCAACTAATGTTGTCTTAGTGATTTATATTGAACTTGATTATAGGCAAGGGTTTTGATAATGGAAACCGCTAAATTTTATTGGTGTGTAATCACTTTCAAGCAATCACTAAGACAATTCACTTTAGACCAACATCAGTAGGATTCGAACACGGCTGTAGAGGATAGTAAGGCGTTTTTTTGAGATGGATGTTCCGTTACTGAAAAGGAATATCATCATGAAGGATCGATTTAATCAATCCTGATTGCCGAAAAAAAATTTTGAGTCATAACTCTAGAAACTCCCTGTATTGTCGATTAAAATTCAGGAAGATTACATTCCATACTATGTATACATGTTTCACTAGTCGACCCGTTTTCTCTTGTTCAATACTAGCTGTAGTACCTACCTCCAGATATTACCGGAATCTATTCTCGTTCAACCAAATTATCTGATTCAAAAACTCTATATTTCTTAATAATGCGGTATCTGATTGTTAAAAAGATGTTTGAATGGGCTTTTTCATGATAAACTTTTGATTACCGTATTTTTAATTAAAAACAAGTTAAATCAATAGTAATAGAAAGTGATTTCGAGATTTTATGCCAAATAATGACAGAGTTACAATATATTTTTTTGTCATGATGCCGGCCATTTGGAAATATGATTGTCTTACAGATACTTGTATTAAATGTTCGTTTTTAATCCAATGATATATGGATGACAGACCTCAGAGGACATATTCCTGAATTAAAAAATTTGAAAATGTGGAATCTTGAGAGCATTTGATTGCGTTGATTCCTTTCCAAATCGTGACCAATGAAATCGGCCCTGTTCTGCAATCCAGGGGTTTTTGATTGAGTGATAGGTATCCACATGTTTATCATTTAATAATTCAGGATTCTATCCTCTGAGAGTCTGTTATCCATATATGTATCACCAACTACAGTAGTTGATGGCAGCTCTGCGCAGAGAAATCATGGCCGCAATGGAAAACACCTCTGAGCTTACTTGCAGAAATCCCTTAAACGCTCGGAAAACTTTAAATCATGGAGAAAAATTCTTTGAGAGTAGTAAACACTTGCATTTGTAAGCTCAATAAGACCAGTTCGTCAGGCATGGTCGAATTCATATTTCAAATTTCTGAAAATGTTAAGTCATTTCCTGCATCAGGGGAAATCCGACAATCCAACTTCAGGGGCCACCGCTAGAAGCGTGTTATAAGGATACGCGTCGTTCTGATTGGCTCTGATTTGGTTTTCCCTTCAAACATTATTTATGGGAAAAGCATTGAACGTATCGTTGGCTAAAGAAAGTCCGGTGTGCTCTGAGTGGGTAGTTCAAACCAAAACAAAAACATTCTAAGTGAAGTTATTTTTATATAAATATTAGTCAGAATTGATACTATAATATAGTAATTTATTTCTTATATCAGCAACGTTTCGTTTCTTATTGGTCCAAGCTAAAAGTTTTACACAGAAGTTGTGAATCTTACTAAATAAAGAGTCTAGATTTACGGTAATCTGCAGAAAGTAAACTGGANATTAAAATTTTTGAAATGCTCAGTTTGGGAGGCTCAGGCAAAAGGTATATCCTCCACCAGTTTAGGAGGAACAGTTTTGGCTCATACTGCATCTAAAAGCACAAGACTTGTTTGACAATGCATTAGAGAGTTTTTTCTGAAATTTTGATTCGGCGCCTCTTGGAGGCCATGTCAACTTTTCATTTTTAGCCAAAATTTTTGAACTGCTCAGTTTGGGAGGCTCAGTCAAAAGGTATCTCCTCCACCAGTTTAGGAGATACAGTTTCGGCTCATACTGCATCTGAAAGCACGAGACTTGTTCCACAATTCATTGGAGAGTTTTCTTGAAATGATGATTCGGCGTCTCTTGGGAGCCATGTCAACTTATCATTTTGAGCCAAAATTTTGACAAGATATAGAAACCAGAAAAAATGCTTCAAAATAATTTTTTCCGTAAATTCAAACACTTTTAAGGATTTTGGTGCAATTTTTAACTCGGTAGCGTCAAAAGAAAACAAATTAGCGCACTTTCAATTTAAATCATAAATTAATCAATAATTTTTGTTTTCGTTTTTTGGCTTTTTTGGCCGCCAAAAGTTAAATTTCGAGTAAAAGACAATAATGCATTATGTGTGAGGCTTCTTTGGAGCCTGACACTAAAAAATAATGAAAAATGGTGAAAATTGAAGGAGAAAATTCATTCTGAGTGTTTTTTAGGAGGCTTTTAAAAGCGTAGGTGTAGGTGTAGGTGGGATTGTATCAGATTACTGTTAAATTTTATAATTAACGTGAAGAGTTGTTCTTCAAGATGCAAAAGTTTTTGGATATCAGCTCTGCTAGTTTATTCAAAAATAGCTTCGTAAAAGGACAAAATCTGCGACACCCACTCCCTTAACCCTTGTGAGCATATAAATAAAAGTTCCGCCTAGGCACTAAAGCCACAATTTTGGCTCTACTTTGAACGTTGTTTACAGGAAGCTTGAGGCAGTTGAAATTTCAATTTTTTCTGCATAAGGAAGTTGAAGGTAATATTTTTGCATCCGACATTTTATATTCATGTTATATTCATATTATATTTATATTTTATATATATTATAATTTTTTTTTCTAGAAAATATAGTGAGAAAAGCAAGGTATGCCATATCANGTAATACACGGTTACAATTGTTTTCACAAGTTGTATTTTTGTCGTAAACGATGCACAAGTATCTGGCCTACGTTTAAGTTTTGTCCGCTTTGATTTATATCTCATAAATCAAAAGTAATTTATAAATTAGTCAAAAATTTTGATGAAAAAATCATGATTTTTGAATAAAATGTTAATTTTTCCCTATAAAAGCAGATTATTACACTTTTTTCTACTATTTACAAGTAAATATGGTAATGAAGTACAACTGTGGACAATTTTTGATTGTTTAAATTCACTTTTATAATTATTTAATTTTTTCATGGGATACTGGAAGTTGAAAATTCAGAAATTTCACTTCCGAAAAAAAAATAACTGCTCCTAGATACCAATAAATTTCTATTTNAGCTGTTATGCATGAAAAAAACTCTTTCCTAAAAACTGGCTTATCTCTCATTTGTATTTTATGTCTAGTTCCGAAATAATTTTTCCGGAAGTGAAACATAGGCAAAAAATCCTAATAAATCAACTTCCCGTAATAGTGGAACCAAACATTCGAATAACAATTCAATAATTTTTTTGGAACCAAATCAAAATTCTTTATAATGTGTTTGAAAGAAAAGATTCTACGATCCAGTTTTTTGCCTTTTTTGGATGATTGAAGGTATGCTTGAGCCACAATTGTGGCTCTGTGCTCACAAGGGTTAAGGTTTGAAATTCAATTAAAATTTGCCAAATAACATTTTTGAGCTTTTTATTGGTTTTAATTACCAAATTTGAATCCTTTTATTTATAGGCTTTAATTTAAAGCCTACAAATGAAAGGCTTATGGCTTCAGGGAAAACGGCAAGTTGAGTCTCAACTGTTGAGACAATTTATCAAATTCATTGTAATGAAATTTTTTGTTTGCGCCAAAATTCACGTCCACCACCCCTTGGACCTCGCATGAAAACCGCGTTTCAAAAATATCATTTTGTAAATGATTATCAAGAGCTTTGAAATAATTTCAATGAAGGTTTTTATTTTAAATAAAAACTCTCTATAAAGATGAAGGGCTCTCCGCTGATAAGTCGTGACTATTCGAACGATTAAAACAATGCGGGATACTGGCAGCCAATTATAAACCTGAAGTCCACAATACGCCAATGAAATCTGTTTAAATTTGAGCGGCTACCTGATTATATAAATTATATAATGTATATAATATATATGGAGTAAGAGCTCTTAGCCGACAGATCTTGACTACTTGAAAGATGCAAACGAAGCGAAATGCTTGCACCAATCAAAACCCTGTTTTTTTTATAAGCCAATGAAATCGGCTATAATTTGAGCGGCTGCCCAATCAACGTTTAGCATTTTTAATCATTCAAATAGTCACGATCTGTCGGTTTATCCATATGAAAGATTGGGATCACTAGGCCCCTCAGTTCGCGTTCGAGTTTGACCCGCTTTTGACCAATGAGCGCACCAGATTTCACTTTTCTGACCAATAAGAGCTTTCGAAAGAAGTTCAACCACGAACGCGAGTTGAGGGGCCTGGTGATCCCAATCTTAGATATAGCGAATAAATTTTCTTAAAATATCACTGCTACAGATTTTCTTTAGATATCTCTGCTACATGGGTATGAGGGTCCCACATTTTCTCCAAAAAGCTTAAAAAGTAATAATTTGAGAAACACTCTATTCTTCTTTTTTCTCGAATTTCTTTTGTTCTGGTCTGGCAGGTCAGATAATGCGATAGTATTAATTTTGGAATGTCGAAAATGCCTGAATATTAATCATGGACCATGATTCATGGTGCATGCACAATAAATCTTTTTATATGGTAGATAAATTAAAATTTATCTATTTTATACTGTTTGTTTCCATACAAGTTAATATTTAATTCTGGGTAACAGTTAAACCCAGGTGTCCACCAAAAGGGATCCACCAGGTTGATTTAAAATCAAATAAACACAATTTAAAAAATTATCCTTCTTCACAATGTCGTCTTTCGACTTTGAGAACTTTTATGAAACTTTAATTAACCGCTAGGTATTTTTCAACGACCGACAATACGCTCTTCAGAAATCTCCAAGACTTGTAACTTACAAGTTGTGAGTTATGCTAAGTCAGTTACAGCAGGGTGCGGCGTATAGTTGGAAAGTTTTTCGCCAAAAAACCCTAACTATACGCGTAATTCCAACTAACGCGTAATTTCCAACTAAACGCGTACGGCTTGGAAAATGTGCTCTGATTGGTCACTTTAAACAATATCTAGAGTTTATACATGTAATTGAGTTAAAGGGTGGTCAGATGAGAATTTTTGGTGATTTTAAGTTAATTTTTCGTTACAAATCTTCGATGTAAATTTAATTTATCGAAAAAAAATAAAGTAATTCTATCGAAAAAAAATGAAATAAAGTTAATTTTAAATAAACATGAATCGAAAAAGATTTATCCGAAAAATCGTTAAATGTCAAGGAAACAATGAAAAATTATATAAAAATTTTATGCTCACAGTAAATACTCTCAGAAAACCAGAAAAACTAGATATTTTACTGAATAACTATTGACCCATTTTCAAGCTAGCCGACATTGTCTCGAGACTCGAAAACATTTAAACTTCTTGAAATACCGACACTTCTTGGTCAATCTGAACATGTTTTTAAAAAAATTTATTTTTTAATTGTCGCGCGACCGGAGAATCTTGGTCTCGAAAATCGGTTAAAACGGCTATCTTTTGCCTAGGAACGTTTGAAAAAAACTTATTTTTCTAAACATACTCCGCACGCATAAAGAATAAATTTATTTTCAAATGCGTAGGTTTTTGCGGAGGCTTACGTAGGTTTTAGCGTGGGTTCCAACTATACGCCGCACCCTGCTGTAATCGAAATTGTGAAACGATCAGCGTCAAATTCGATAACGGCAATACTTATTAATTGTTGTAGTAGCTGCTTCAGTTTTTGTGCAAGTTGAAAGCCCATCGCATCAGCGCGTGTTAACGTGGAGCTAATGATTGACGCGTGGAGGAACCCGCAAAAAATCTTATACCCCTAATCCGAATTGTAGGTTGAACATTTTGCTTTATAAATATTGTGATTTCTAGAATTCGATTTGGGAATTTTCGAGAGCTATATATAAAATTGACATGAAGTTTCCATAATAATAATAATAATTCATAATAATTTCAAAAAATGTCGGTATGTCCTAAAAACCGTGTATTCGAAAAATTTAAAATTGCAAGTCAAATTTGTATTTTAATAGATCCATGCAATGAAATACACTTTATATCCTTTTCGGAACGGAACTCCATCTCAAAAACGCTTACTATCTCTATAGCGCGTGTTCGAATCCACTAATGTTGTCTTAGTGATTTATATTGAACTATGGATTATAGGGCAAGGGGTTTCGATAATGGAACCCGCTAAATTTTATTGGTGTGTATCACTCCAAGCGAATCCACTAAGACAATCACTTAGACAACATCATAGACAACATCAGTAGGATTCGAACACGCGCTGTAGAGATAGTAAGCGTTTTTGAGATGGAGTTCCGTTACGAAAAGGATATCATCATGAAGGATTCGATCTAAATCATCTGATTCCGAAAAAATATTTGAGTTTCATAATCTAGAACTCCTGTTATTGTCGATTAAAATTCAGAAGATTACATTCATACTATGTATACATTTTACTATCGACCCGTTTTCTCTGTCAATACTAAGTCTGTAGTACTACCTCCAGATTATACCGAATCTTATCTCGTCAACCAAATTATCTGATTCAAAACTCTATATTCTTAATAATAGCGGTATCTGATGTAAAGATGTTTGAATGGCGTTTTTCATGATAACTTTTGATTACCGTATTTTAATTAAAAACAAGTTTAATCAATAGTTAATAGAAAGTATTTTCGAGATTTTATGCCAATAATGAAGAGAGTTACAATATATTTTTTTGTTCATGATGCCGGCATTGGAAATATGTTGTCTTACAGATACTTGTATTAAATGTTCGTTTTTAATCAATGATATATGGATGACAGACCCTCAGAGGACATATCCTGAATATTTGAAAAATGTGGAATCTGAGCATTTGATTGGTTGATTCCTTCCAAATCTGACCAATGAAATCGGCCTGTTCTGCAATCCAGGGTTTTTGATTGAGTGATAGTATCCCACATTGTTTGTATCATTTAAATATTCAGGATCTATCCTCTGAGAGTCTGTTATCCATATGTATCACCAACTACAGTAGTTGATGGCATGCTGCGGCAGTAGAAATCAGGCGCAATGGAAAACACTCTTGAGCTTACTTGCAGAAATCCTAAGCTCGAAAACTTTAAATCATGAGAAAATATCTTTGAGAGTAGTAAACACTTGATTGTAAAGCTCAATAAGACCAGTTCGGCTCAGATGTCGAATTCTAGTTTTCAAATTCTGAAAATTAAGTCATTCCTGCATCAGGAATCCTACAATCAACTCAGGGGCACCGCTAGAAGCGTGTAAGGATACGCGTCTCTGATTGGCTCTGATTTGGTTTTCCCTTCAACATTATAGGAAAAGATGACGTATCGTTTGCGTAGAAAGTCGGTGTGCTCTGAGTGGGTAGTCAAACCAAACAAAATTCTAAGTGAAGTTTATTTTTATTATAATATAGTCAGAATTTGTACTTAATATAGTAATTTATTTCTTAATATCAGCAACGTTTCGATTTCTTATTGTCAAGCTAAAAGTTTTACACAGAAGTTGTGAATCTTACTAAAAATAAAGAGTCTAGAATTTACGAATCTGCAGAAGTAAACTGCGCTAAATTAAAGTTAAATTTTTAAGCCGTCGACAAAATAATGAAAAACTTTCGTGCTTTTTTTGCTCGTTAACTCGTAGACTTTTGAAGCGAGTCTGTACCCAGACTTGATTTCTGCCATCTAGCTGCCATTATCAAAATTGAGCCATATAAGCAAAGTTTCATTATGAACATATATTTTTTAATATTTCAAAATACAATTCAGCCAATTTGCTATACAATTAAAAATTTTTTTTAAACGGATAAAAAGTCATTTAATGGGGATAAGAGA
>SCLH01000065.1:785444-818103 GCA_004367855.1 Oikopleura vanhoeffeni | reverse complement strand
AACAACTATCATATTGAAATACTTTCATTAAAAATTACTTTTTGTTGCGAGTTGATTTTTTTGTATTCTGAAATGATACCATATCTAGAATTATTTTCCCTTTTTATGCAAGTCCGAAACGATATTTTTCGGAAATTTTCTAAAATATTGGTCAAAACTGTCCAATTTTATTTTGGTTTGAATCTCCGTTAACATTGATCACTAATGGGTTATTTTGTTTTTGATCATCTGTCATTATTCGGGCATTCCAGTTAGCAAGCGATTTCAATGTTCTTGAAAAAAATATCCAGAAATAATTTGGTGTTTTTTTTNTTTTTTTTAATTTCAAACGATTCCCGAGGTGCTGGATGGTCAGGTGCAATTGAAAAAATACCGAATTTGCGACCGTGGTCGAAAATAACTACTGCACCAACAATCCCCTTAATTGGCCGGAAATTTTCGATTAAAATATTTTACTTCTGAATTTTTAATAATGGCGTTATTTAGCGAAATCGATTTTGTGATTAAGTTGCACGAGTTATTCTCAGAGATGGATGAATCGATTTTCAAAACCTTAACATATCGTGATAGACAAGATTTCAATACGCAACAAGTCGAAAAGTTTTTAGTCGTCCGAATATTCGTTGCACTGGAAAACTGGTTTAATCTTAAATTGCAGGTTTCTCGGTCACTGTATATATATTATCGGTCACTGTATATGATATGAGTATGACTTTTTTATCATTCAGCTACAAATTTTGAAAATCCGTTCATTCATCTCTGAGAAATAATCGTGCAACTAAATCACAATAACGGTTTCGCTGAACAAAATCACGCCAAAAGAATAGACATTTTACATATATGGGAGCGCGCAGTTTTTTCGAGCTATTATTGATGACCTACAGTAGATACCGATAAAATAGACCGATAGTTATACTGTATAAAAATATAGGCTGTCTTTGGCCTTCACCTATTCGCCGAAGTCTGAAAAATAATTGTCAGATGCGCGGCTTTTTGCGGGGGCTTACGTTGGTTTTGCGTCGGTTTCGCCTATACGGCCTCACCTCTACGCCCGTCGCTACTGTATAAAGTATTGAAAAGGCCATCCTTAAATGTTTTTTAAGTGTATTTGAAAATTTTTAAGTCAAATCTTTTCGAAAGCAATTGTGGTAATAAAAATTTTGCTCAGAAATAACTTAATGACTTTTATTAGCAGACACTTTCAAAACTGCTGGTTTTTCATCTGTTAGCGGCACTCGTGCAACCTTCTGTATAATCTGCGTTGAGGAGTGAGCGTTATAGTCTATATCTATTACTAATATATATAGTAGCCTTAAGAATAATACTTAATTATATTCAACTCAGGAGAATACAATCTTTTATGGTACACAGACAAAAAAACATCGAATTTCTTTATTGTCAGGAAATTGTCTTATACTAAATTTACATATTTTAATTCTGCAATTTTGAATATGTCTAATAGATACTTTAAGGCAGCAAGCTGCTTGTTGTTTTTTAGCTAAATGATTGCATTAGCAATCATCGGGGGTAGAAAACAGTTTTTGGTTTTCTACTCTCATACTTCTCGCGCTTATAAAATAAAATCAGCTATCCCATGCATTTTGATTTATCTCGCAGGACTTATACAGCCCTGAGCTATCCACGCAGCATTATGTTAAGCTATGTCCGTCTATGCTTACAATAGTACCAATTTGGTTCTAGTGCGATTTCATGCCAAAGGATTCCTTAAATCCGTTAAAATAGGATTTGTGAATTTTAAGAATCACGTTTTTATACTAGTATAATAGTCAAATATTCTTATATTTCCTGCACTTAATTTTTTATTCTTGAGATTTCTCAAAATAATGTTTATTTGTGATTTTCATTAATTCCGGAACAGTTGAAGTTTGAAAATCTGACGTGATTTTTGGTACAGAAGACCAATCAAAATTTTTCAACCTTGAACTGATCGATAAAATACTTTACAGACTTTTCATGAAAACACAACATAAAATTTGCCGAGGCAATTTCAAAATATTTAAAACTTTTTTATCACAAACTGTTCAAAAGTTATTTTGTCTTACTTTTAGTTATAATAACATATATTAGATATGTTACATATCAACAAATTGTTTTTGCTTTATGTTTGTGGGTCTTATTTATTTTCAGGTAAAAAATCGAAAGTTATTTTACAAATGAATCACTCTGATTTTTGATCTCTGAAATCGCTGTAAAATACCGTCAATTAAGTAAAATTTAAGTAAAACGACGGCTGTACTTTCTATCAGGCTGATCACTGACCAAACACTTCCCTTTTCAATGCAATCAAATATTACTTGATCAAATTCAAGCGTGCTAGTCAAATTAAACTTTTTCCTTTCAATTCGATTATCTGTAATCATCAAATCTAATTATTTAATTGAAATAACTACAGATGTATCCAGTATAATTAACTTATGCTCAAAATGTCTATCAGTCTTTTTGCAATTTGTTTTCCTATATTATTCTCGAATATTACAATATTATTACCCCGTATTACAATTAAATTACCGAATAATATTCTCGACTTCAACAATTAAACACAGACGCGCAGGTTTGTAATGGAACATACTATGTTCAACATAGTTTCCAGCCAAGCTCGACTCGTTAGATCAAATCGTAAAATTTCATATTAACCCTGGTACTCAGACAGTGCCGATTGGCACTGAATGGTCATTTAGCGCGCCCGCTCATAGTAAAATACAAACGAATTCTATGAAATTCACAATGCTTAAGGGTTTGGTGGTTCCTACATTTTCTGCAGATATTATGTCATAAAAATGCAACAAATCGATTGTAATTCATTTCAAAAATCAAATTGACCCGAAAAAAACCAAAAAATTCGAAATTTTCGGATTTCTCAAATTTTTCTAAGTAATTTTATCTACAAAGTCGATTAACTTTCAAATTTTGGTAAAACTTTGCAATATTATCAGCATTTTTGAGGTCAGTGAAAGCATGACTTTAATTTGAGCTCATTTTCGATTTCATCCGACAAAAAAAATTACTTCAGGTCTATTAAAGTGCCAAATTCTAGAGTTTTACGCATTGTTATTTTAAATTCCAAACAAACAATTTGTTTGAGTTTTCATTATTTTACTTTTACAATAATTAAAAATGCAAAATTGAAAACCAGGGAGAAAATAGGTTTACAAGGACGAAAATGGTCAAAATCGGCGGTTTTCAAGCATTCTAGAAAATGTGTGACAAATTTGAGAAAATTAAAAACCAAGAATCTTTAAGTTTACTAAGTTTCTATGTCTGTGGTGAATATCAAAGCTTTGAATCAAAAAACCAGGGACGAGATAGGTTTTGAAATATGGAATGTGTGCCGTTTTACAGACATGATCCAAGGAGTGTAAGGGCAAAAAAATCTTTTTCGTCATGCTTATTTTTGAGATCAAGGTGAGATTTACAAAATTATATGTTCAGAAGTCCTGAGAAGTCCGCATGATCACCTTGAATATGTCAAATTAGGAACCACCATACCCTTAAAAAGGGTTATCATTTTTATCATTTGGTTTAGAAATTATTTTGCTAACTTTTCTGGTTCGGGAATTATAGCCATTTGGTCAAGTCGAACTTGGGAAAGTGAGAAAAATAGAATGTTTTTTTGAACACGAATAATAACTTTTTTTCAAAATTTTAAGAAATTGTCTTGATAGAGAATGATAATAACATTTTAATCTGAAAGCAATAAAAATATTAGACTGAGCAATCAAAAATCATTTTTTAAAAAGAGGTTTATCACATCTTTAATTTATTCGATTTTTCTTAAAAACCGGTTTCACTATTTTACCCATTTGAAAAACTCGACTCCTACGACTTAGTATGAATTGAGTCCGGTTGAGAATAATATAATTTTTCGGATATGTAAATCTATAAAGCAAAATGTTATAATGATCGAGATTTTGCTGCGCCCTATACGGTATAAAAAAAGGTCAGCTCTTAACTCTCACTCGTTAAATTGATCAATTATCGAGAGTTTTGAGCCTTTTAACCCCCACAAACCGGTTTTGGGTCATTTTTCGGGAAAAATTTTTGTCCCAAAATTTTTCTCAGGGGTCACTTAGTATCTCTGAAAAGTTCAGCTCCTTTACTCTCACGCGTTAAATTGATCAATTTTTGAGTTTAGAGCCTTTTAACCCCACAACCGGTTTTGGGTCATTTTTCTGAAAATTTTTGTCCCAAAATTTTTCTCGGGCTCAACTTAGTATCTCCTGAAAAGTTCAGCCTTTACTCTCACGCGTTAAATTGATCAATTTTTGAAAGTTTTGAGCCTTTTAACCCCACAACCGGTTTTGGTCATTTTTCGGAAAATTTTTTGTCCCAAAATTTTTCTCGGGGTTAACTTAGTATTTCCTGAAAAGTTCAGCTCTTAACTCTCACGCGTTAAATTGATCAAATTTTGAAAGTTTTTGAGGCCTTTTAACCCCACGGACCGGTTTTGGCGTCATTTTTCGGGAAAAGTTTTAGTCCCAAAATTTTCCGGGTTAACTTAGTATCCCCCTAAAAAGTTCAGCTCTTAACTCCAACGCGTAAAGTGTCCATTTTGGCATGTTCTCACGGTGTGTACCCTACTTATACCCTTTTAACACCTTTTGGGTGATTTTGATAGATGTAGGCTGAAAAGAAGAGAAAGCGGCCTCATGAGTGGCTAGAAGGGGTCTCAGGAGTGTTAGGATTGGCTCCCCCAACCTACAACTTTCAAATCACCCAAAAGGTGTTAAAGGATACTTATTAAAGAGTCTTTACCTACTAATTAATAATTCTAAAGTTGAATAATTCCCCTTGAATCAAGGGCCTTGATTCCGAATTGTTTTTTTTATCTTTCTTGTATACGGTTAGGAGACCCTGTTAACTACCAAGAGACACTTTAGCTGGGAAAAAATAATCTTTTTAAAAAATATGAACTCGTTCATCAAAAGAGTTACAATCGGTTAACCCTTGTGAGCATATAAAAAAAATTCCGCCAAGGCACCAGAGGGAAGCAGGGCAAAACGCCCGGGATTTCTGCAGCCAGCGAGTTGTGCCCATTTTTTGACTATTAGATTTTTGTATTCCAGATATCCCCTATTAACACTTTTGTAAATATCCCGGTCCTCCTACTTAAAAACACACTACGTTTCCAAATCAGGGCCGGGATATTTACAAAAGTGTGAATAAAAAATATGGCACTGGATTATATTTCAAAAAACCTAACGTGACAAAAATATTATTGATAACTCATATTAACATATAAAATGAGCGCTAAAAAACCACCGGAATATTCTTGGTTTGATTTTTAAGAAAAACAGCAGATAAAACAGTTTATGATATAATATCCTCCCACATGAGTATCCTCCTTTATGAGAGAATATCCTAAACATCCCGTCAAATTTGCCAAGAGGTTTTTGGAGAAAATTTACAATTATGAAGCATTAACAATGGTTTGAGCGGTTAAGAAATTCGAAACAAGAAAAAGCAAAAAAATTCAATACCAAGTCTGAAAAATAAATGATACAAAACTGCTGTCTGTATTTTATTTGTGTTCCATAAATTATGTTGATTTAAAATAGTAAAACCTAAATTTTTAACAGGCTTTCAAATTTTATTAATTCATCTTCAGGTAATGTGTAAAAAGTAAAAAGTTTTTGAAGCAGAATTTTCGCAAGTATTTTGTCATCTTTAATTAAATAAAATTAATAAAACTAATAAAATTCGAAAGCTTGTTAAAAAATGTAGTTTTTATTTTTTTAAATAAATATATCGAAAAACCAAAAAAATATAAATTATGTTAAACACAAAACTTGTTTCATTTACTTTCGAATTTAACCGCAAAATAAAGTTATTTTGATCTCCAATGTAGCTTTCTGAGCAAAAGTATTGGGGCCTAACTGGGACATTTGTTATAGGTCGGTAAGTGTTCCAGTTAGAGATCGATGACTGTGATGAATTTTCGAGTCGGTGTCTAATGAACCCATTTGTACCCGTTAGAACGTTGATGCTAAAATGTACCTATTAGGTACTACCTACATTAGCTTATTGTTTTTATAATTCATCGACATTAACCACATGCTTGAATTATTCAATTTTCGTAACACTGATTTTTTCATGTTTTCCAATGAATTTGAGTCTACAAGCTATCATGTCACCAAATATAGACATGACACATTTTTTACCATTGTATCTATTATGAAAGAAAGCTCTATAATTCAAATTCCATGGAGAACATCAAATGAAAAAACTTGTTGATGAAATTCTTTGTTTCTCTCGATATAGATTTTACGGTAAACTATGGCTTTATAAAGCATACATTTTTACTTTATTTTCAATTTGCATAAATTTTCTTGCATTATAGGCGCCAATGTTTTTTCTTGTGTGATTGCATTTTTTTCATTACTTACATAATATCACGTACTGTTATTGCAGCAAGCAAAAATACGGGTTCAAAAATTCAATTTTTGAAAATACCGAAGAATTTAGTTTTGAAAAAATGCTGATATTTTTGTTCGCAATCAAATTTTTTGTTTCTCACGATATTTTATGCATTAATAACAAATTTCAGAATAACTTATCTCGAAATACGTTCTTTTCAAGAAAAATACTCGTTCTGTAGATTTTCTCAACAAATGTTCATCAAAAAAATTATTGAATTTTCTTTTTTGTTCTTAATTTGGCTTGAATTTAAATCAACATAATATTTTTCTGGAAAAATATTTTACATCCAGATAGATATAAAATATCAATTTTTTGGCCTTTTACTTCCAACCCAAAAACACAGCTATAAAGAAAAATTAAAATTTAGTTAATTTGACTCCAAGGGTCTTAATATTATTCAAAAATAAAATTTTTGACTGGGTATTAACGTATTATTTTACACTTTCCTTTCAAGTTGGTCGAACAGATCCATCTCGATCATTTCAAATAATAAAGCATCACAGGTATCACTACTGTCAAGCATACAACCTCTTTATAAAAGTAAAAAAATTGTGAAAATTTCTATATCAAGTTGATGTGTAATGATATAGTAATGATAGAGTAATGATATGGTAATATTTACTTTCATTAATTAAAAAATATAACTTTTCAAAATATGTAATTTGAAAGTTAAAAAAGAATAAGAAAAGAAAAATTTATTCATAATTGTCGATTAAGGTGCGAAAAATAAAAAAAACATTAACAAAAATAAAGTCTAAAAAAGCATGATTTTTATCTTATCAAAAGACTCGAATATAACCGAACGCGCTCATTGGTTTGTGAAATAGCTTAAGTTAGAAAAATTCTATTTCACACGCATCTCAGCTCAACTGCACAATTTGTGTGATAAATTTTTGCCAAATTATTTTTTATTGAAATAAGATTATATCTGCGTCAAGAAGAGTGTCGAGGAAAAAACGAGCACTTTCAATTATCTACAGAGTTCCATCTTATATATAAATCTCATTTTCTAGAGATAAGTGTCAAACGACAGATGATTCAATTATAATGCCTTCAAGATTAAGAAATGATATTCAAAAATGACTCATTGCCGCGTTAAAACGCTTTTAATCGTAGGAACCTGTTTTTTCCTCGACACTCTATTTGACTCATATCCCTCTTTCACACTTTGGTTAAGATCCCAGTCCTGTGTGGTAACAAGCTGGCCAAACTAGCTCACTCACATACTATTTTGCACGGTAACGCTAATAATAAATGGCAACCAGGGCCTGGTTAGCAGGCCCATTATATTTGTAAACCCTCGCTATCGACGATAACTTGGCTTTCAAAATATAATCCATCTAATTACCATATTTTATTGGAGAAATTTTCCTTCTCAGCAAGTTGCTATTTCGGGCGTAAAAAAAAGACAAACTGTAGTAGAAATTTTATTTTATTTATTAACTCCCGTAGTGGCCATCTGGACACTCGTTCCCAGATGGCCTTTAATCGCAATTTAGGACTCTTAATCATGTATGAATGACAATTTACAAAATTATCGATCGACTATTTGAATAATTGACGCTTGTGCGTTTTTTTTCGAAAATTTTTACAGTACTTATTTTTTGCAAAAAAAATTTTAATCATCAAAAAAAGCCTCTGAGTGGGATTAAAAAAAATCTGAGACTTTTTCCCATTACACCATAGTCCCAAAATGATCACGTGACCGTATATTCAAGGAATAAGGTTGATGAAAGTAGTACTGTTTTTTTTTAAAAAGTACTTAAATTAATTTTTGAAAAAGTGAAGTGGTTTTTAAGAAGTCTTTAAGACTTTTTTTCCATTACACCAAAGACCAAAACGGATCACGTGACCTTCAAATTAGGAAATAAGGTTTTGGTTCAAGTACACAAATAGTGATCGAATTACGCCGAAAATTTTTAGGGCCTATGAACACCTAATTTAAGAGGTCACGTGATCTTATATTTCAAGAAATAAGAATTAATATATGACATATTTCAAACCTTATTTTTGAATTATTTCGTCACGGGATTGTATTTGGACTATGTCGTAATGAGAAAAAGTCTTAAAACCGTCTGAAATTGAACCGTTGAATTTTTCTGACGTAATTTCAGTAATTTTACAAATTACTGTATATATGTACTATGTTTTTTTTTCAAAAGTACTCAAATCACGTGGAAGCATTTCTACAGAAGTGAAAACTTCCGAAATACTGATAACATGAGAATGCGTAGGCGCAGAAGGTGAGAGCAAATATTTCTTATGACGAGAAATAAATACTCCACAACAATTTAAGAGTCATTTTACTAGAGAATTTTGTAAAAACTATTCAATTGTATTTGCAGATTTAATACCCAAATTGGTGACGGTTTAATATTTGAAATTTGAAAATGTCAAATTAACTCTATATTCGGGTTATTTATGCACTTGTTTGTGAGAATCGGCAGAATTAGAGAGTTTTTAATTTTCTTATTCACATTTGATGACGTTTTATAAACTTTTTTCACAAATTGTTCCAATAGGACTGTAGAGAATTTTTCGAATAATATGTTTATCATTGAACAAATATCTGTTAATAACAAATCTTCGGTTATATGCTTGATTTAAAATGTCTGGGAAAGAAAGTCCAGATGACACTACGGGTCCAGAGATTGTCGGCCACTACGGGAGTTAAAATACTAGAAATTTTATTTTGTTTTCGTTCGAGATTTCACTCTAATTTTCATCAATTCAAAAAATCCTACGTATCTTATTATTTTGAATTTCATGTTTATTTTGAACTTTTCCTTTGAATTGCATTGATAGAATCTGAAGTATTTCCGAATGAACTATTGAACGAAGAATTTCCAGATGACGTAAATGTGATGTCAAAACATCCAGCAGCTAAAAATGAATGGTGAATTAATTTAATGTTTTTCTAGTTAATAAAATAAAACCATCTGGACAATTTTCTGTAGGCATATCAGTTCCATTGAAACAATCAAATTCGCCGATGGTTCTGCGAAGGATATTTTTAATATTATTAAAACATCAATTTCTCGAATCACGAGTAGGTTTTGGAAACGGTTACTTTTTAAAGGAGGGAGTGTCTGCGAAAAAAATGTTTTCGAAAAAAAGAAGATATATACTTAATTTTTTGAAAAAAAAACCATTGGTTGTGATCTCGCAGTTCTGCAGAAAATGGTTCTCTCACTAAAGGGCGCCAAAGGGTAAAATCGAAGCTTGACGAAAGTACATTTTCGGACTTAATTTATCAAAGAATGAACTTAATTCATGCGGCAAAAGTACGCGAGCAAAATTGAGCAAAAAAATCGTACTATGTGAGATTAATTGTCAATACAGTTATTACCCTCAAATTACCTTGACCAACAGTCCAAACATTTTTTGCTTTGATTCCTCTACGGTAAGAACTTAGTTGATTTTATGAGTGAAAGCCGCACGCTCCGGCGCCCTCTAGTAAGAGAACCAATTTTTGCAGAGCCGTGAGACCACAATCTCTCACATTTCGACTCTATAACAGGATATAAAACGATATTTGAATCGTATATTAATATATAACTTTACCGGTATTTGGAAGTGAGGAAATAGGTATTATCCCATGACGATCAAATTTTGAATTCAGGTTTTCACCTGTTTAAAGCCTTTTTCAGTTGTATTGTAGTAGGCTTGTTCGGTTTAAATTAAATTAATGTGTGATTCTCAATGCTGGTGTTACATTTATGCATATTTTAAGTAACCCATAAATCTTAAATAATATATTTTGTATTTCAAAATTATTTCTACTATATCCCTTTAACACCTTTCGCTGAATCTGAGAGATGTAGGCTGAAAAGCGGCTAGCGAGCCAATCCTGACACTCCTCAGACCCCTCCTAGCCACTCATGAGGCCGCTTTTCAGCCCAATCCTCTCGCTGAAAGTGTTAAAGGGATATGAGTCATGAAGTTGATATGAGTCAATCCAAGTGTCCTAGTAAAAGTGGGTCTATACAATTATCTACAGAGTTCAATCTGATTAAATATAATCAGATTTTCTCTTGAGAAGTAACGACAGATAATTAAATTCTAAGGCTTTCAAGATTATGAAATGATATTCAAAATAACTCCATCAGCGAGCTGTAGCTCTGTGAATAATCCAAGCTTAAGCTCGTAAAATCAAATACCGACATTTGGAGGTCCATGTGAGTGTAAATTATAATAATTCCAGAAAATGATGGAAAGACAAGCCAGGGCTCGAACCCGGGGCTCCATCATAATAATTTCAATTTGCTTCTAACGTTAGAAAATTGGTAAAATGGAAATTGCATTATCAAATAACGCAAAATGGACCAAATAAATCGTTAACATTTTGAAAGAACAAAACGATCCAAATAAAAAAATTTCGAAATTTATGAATTTTCAAAGTTTTTTTTGAGTATTTTTTCAAAATTAAGTGGAGAAATAACGTTTGTTTCAATTTGACCCCTCAAACTTTAAAATTTCGGCTTGACGTAAGCCAACTTTCTCTTAAGTGTTTCTCAAGCTTTCTTTTGATCCTACTTTCGAAAAAATCGAAGCACATTTTTTTTGGAAATTTTTTAACGTGACCTTGGAAAATTCATATTTTGAGTTTGGGGTCGAAATTTCATAAAACCGCTCCTCAGAAGTTGTTTTTTTTGTTTATAAGTAGCTTTTGCAACAATTTGAGCTAACTTGCAAATTTAACATAGGAGTGGATACATTTTTCGATGCATAATGTCCAAAAAACGGTGGTTTTTTGCATATGTTACTGAAAATATAGTACTTATCGACAAAAAAGCTTCTCTGAAGTTTTAAATACTGATTATACAGGTTATATAAAAATTAAGGTTTATTCAAAAATAAAACCTGAGAGGAGACAGATATTTCATTTTGGCTTAGGTCTCCCTGTCTCGCGTATTGTGAAGTATGCATGCAAAAATTTTTGACACAGTTTTACGCAAATGAAAGCTATTGACAAACTGCATCTGACTAATATCCTTGAGCGGATCGGCAAACTGAAAAAATTGCTGGGCTGGGCACGTGTTGCTGGGTCATTATGTTTTGCCTCAATAATGTACGCCGGGGCATAGTTTTCGTTTTTATCAATTTTTTGGCTGAGCAAAAATTTTTGCCTGGGCCAGAATTTTCACCCGGGCCACTTTTTTCGCCTGGGTCTTGGCAACGATTTTGCTGAGTCTGGGCTGGGTCGAGGCTTTTTTTTGGCCCAGGCCGAATCTGGGCCGCTTTTCGGCCCAGATGATGCCAAGCTTTTGCCGATCCCTGCTTGAAGCCCTGTTTGGCTAATATTTCATCGAGAATGTGTCAAATTAGGAACCATGAAAGCTGAAAGGGGCTAAATTTTTTATTTTTGAGGAGCTTGTATTATCCGTTCGGGTAGCTGGCGCTGCCCTTATTGAATAAACGATGTATACAATTTATGCAATGAATGTTGCACGCTGTCATGATCCGGGTAATAAAAGCAAGGTATTTTCGATCTAGATACAATTTTGGCTCTAAATAATTAACGTGAAAATTGATAAAAAGAAAGGGATGAGTTGTAATAATAAAATAAAGATTCCTCGTATAAGTACAAAAGTGTATAAAAATATCCCTTGCCCATTTGTTGATTGAATAAATAAACAGCTATAACATTCAATTGCAAAACATTGCGTAACAACTAAAAATAAAATAAAAATCATTTTTTGAAAAACTACTTCTCGAATCTGCTGAAATGTTCTTTCTCGGGGTTTCTCATCTGAAGAATATCGACTTGACATTTTTAACTCTAAAGTTTATTTTACTTAGATAAATTTATATCGTTAAGGGCCGTTCAAAACTTACTCAATCAAATATATAAACCTCGATACAAATCATAAGGAGATGACTAAGAATTGTTGTTTTAGTTACTTTGACGTAGAAAATGTTCAATTATTTTTGGTTATAGACGGTTTAAAACATAATGCTGGGCCAAGCTTTTTAGGGGTTTAACAATAACAGGGTTAAGGTTTTACCTCTTTTTTCAACTGGTTACACTTGATTCCGCCGTTTTGATTGTTGTCAAAGAGTTTTCAGACAACAATGCAAAACAGCGGAAATCAAGTGAGTACCATTGGAAAAGAAGGAAAAACCTTACACCCTGTACAAATTATTATTCAGTAAAAAATAAAACATATTGCGAAAAAATAACATAACTTTATTTAATGAACTAATTCAATTGTAAATTCACGAATATGTAGGATCATCATGCCGCCTTGCGTGAAAAGAGTGATTGATATTTTTAATGTTAACTCCAACGTGACGATGCACGGGCGCCGGAGTTATTCTTTATCATATTCAATATTCACCAATTTTTGTTTTCTCTTTGAATCAGGTGCTCAGTTTTCATATTTTGATAATAGGCGGAGATGAAATAACTATTCCGATGTTTCCTTTTGACACCGCGAATGCAGGGCATTATTTCAATTTTTTCAACGGAACTAACAATTCAATACTATTAACCTCGGAAAAAATCTAAACATGTCCGATTGCCATAAGTTTGAGCTATCAAAAACTCAAATCGAGAGCGTTCGAAAGCCGAATTATATGAAAATTTTGGCTGAAAAAGTGGCAAAAAGTGACCGCAGAGCTCCGTAATATATACATAATAGCTTCACAAATTCCTTATTTCAAACTGTCAGAAATCAGAGTCTTATGTTAAGGGAGTGCTCGTCGCAAATTTGAGCCTCTTCCGAGGCCATTTCTCGCCAAACTAGCAAAGGTGATATTCCAAAAACATTAGTTACTAACAGAACCAACCTTCGCGGTAAGTTTAAACTTAACAGTAATCTGATACAATCTCACCTACGCCGACACCTACGCTTTTACAAAGCTTCTTAAAAAGACACGCAGTTCGTACCTACTCCTTCAATTTTAATCATTTTTTATTATTTTTTTTGTGTCAGGCTCCGGAGAAGCCTAACAAATAATGCAGAATTGCTTTTGGTTAAAAATTTTGCTTTCGGCGGACAAAAACGCAAAAAAACAAAAAAATTTTAAATGATCAGTTTTGGAGGCTCAGACAAAAGGTATCTCCTCCACCAGTTTGAAAGATATAGTTTCGACTCATACTGCATCTGAAAGCACAGGACTTTTTTCACAATGCATTAGAGAGTTTTTCTTAAAATTTGAATTCGGCGTCTTTTGGGGGCCATGTCAACTTTTCATTTTTAGCCAAATTGTTTGCAATGGTCAGTTTGGGAGGCTCAGGCAAAAAGTATCTCCTCCACCAGCTTAGAAGATACAGTTTCGGCTCATACTGCATCTGAAAGCACAAGCCTTGTTTGACAATCTATTTAACAGTTTTTTTATATTTTGATTCGGCGTCTCTTGGGGGTCATGTCAACTTTTCATTTAGAGCCTAAATTTTTGACAAAATTAAGAAACCAGAAAAAATGCTTCAAATAAGTTTTTTCCGTAAATACAAACACTTTTAAGAATTTTGGTGCAATTTTTAACTCGGTAGCGTCAAAAGAAAACAAATTAGCGCACTTTCAATTTAAATCATATATATAAATCGATAATTTTTATTTTGGTTTTTGGCTTTTTTGGCCGCCAAAAGCAAAATTCCGAGTAAAGGACAATAATGCATTATGTGTGAGGAGTAGGTACGAACTGCGTGTCTTTTTAAGAAGCTTTTTAAAAGCGTAGGTGNAAAAAATTGGAAATAATGGCCTGATTCGGCGGTGATCAAATGGGAAAAACATCCGAATGATATTTCAATTCTCGCGCTTATTATCAAAATATGAAACTGAGCACCTGATCAAAAGAGAAAAACAAAAAATTGGTGTAATTGAAAAATGATAAAAAGAAACTCCGGCGCCCGTGGCAAATCGTCACGCTTGGAGTTAACATTAAAAAAATCATCACTCAATTTTATCACGCAGGAGCGGCATGATGATCCCCTCACAATAATTCAGTGAATTATTAAAATTTTACAGGCAAACGTAAGTACCGGTTTTATTGATGCATTTTGTAAAGAATTTTTGCGCCAAGTTTAAGCCAAAGTATTTTTTGGTTTCGTTATTTTTTGAAAAAAAATCCGTTTTTTGAAAAAATAATTTTAAAACCAAAAAAATTTTACCGCTAAAAATGACCGAATAAATTCTGCACGAATTAAGTGAATAAAACCGGTGCAAATTTTTTGATTTTCAAATTTTATTCTAAAAATTTCTTATTTATCGCGATAAAAAAATATTAACGGTCTGCTCCATCAACCTTTTTTCTTTTTAATAATTTACTAAATTAGTAAAAAAGGAAAATTTCAAAAATGTTTAAGAAAAAAATGGTAGAAAATGGATTAACAATAACATCCTACTTTATCCGATGAACTACTTTGATGCTTTCTTCTGACCATCATAAAATTAATTTCTCGCAGACCAGCTAAAAACTAAAAAAAGGCATAACATGAAAATTTTTTAAATTTGAAATACAAACCCCAGGATTCTGCAGGTCAAATTTTCTTAAATTAAACATGTATATTTTTTGAGTATTTTACATGAAATCCGAGTTCGAATTACACCGTCAACTTTGACAGCTGGTTTTGTTAGCATCCATTACTATTTTGATCATTTTTAACGGGTAGATAGGTTTCGGGTCAGGTTTTTTCAGAGTATTTTCTCAATTCTAAGAAAAACCGTAATCGCCCAAAACACTCGTACAGTCATCGCTCCCTAACTAGAACACTTACCGACTTAAAGAAAGTGTCCCAGTTAGAGCGCTGCGTTCCAGTTAGGTCGCACGGTGCGACTCGCGGTCGACTCGCACCCCTAAACTTTTGCTTAGGAAGCTACATTACAGATTAAAATTCCAGCGAGCAGTTTTGTATCATTATTTTTTAACTTGTTATTGAAGTTTGAATTGTTTTTTTTTTCAAAATCGTGAATTTTCTTCAAAAACCTTTAGGCAAATTCGACGGGATGTTCAGGATTTTATCTCGTAGTTTGTAAGCGCTCATATGCGAATATGAGTTATCAATGATATTTTTTTCACGTTAGGTTTTTAAAAATATAATTTAGTGTCATATCTTGAATTCAAAAATGTAATAAGCCAAACAATTTTCATGTCATATTCCTCTTTAATATGTTTCAAATGCCATAATAATTATAAGTAATTCTTAAAAACAAATAAAAATGTACGTTAAAAAAAAATCTGCAATTCTGCAAACATCCATGTTTTTTACGTGAACGCCTTTCGTGGGGTTTTTTGTAACTTTCAAACGACCAAAATACATAATACAGCGGTTGACCACTTAAAGCCCACCCTAGAACTTGGCCAAAAAGGGGGTTTTAAGGGTATCCCGATCCCTAATTTGACATATTCTCGATAAAATATTGGCCAAACAGGGCTTCAAGGATATTAATCAGATTAGCCAGTTTGTGAAACTAGCCTTCATCTTGCGAAAAACAGTGTAAAACCTTTTTTGCATGAATACACTCCCAGACTCCATATAGCGAAACAGGAGACCAAGCCAAAATTGGAAAGTCTATTCTCCTCTGAAGTTATATTTTTAAATGAACCTAAAACTTTTAACACTAACCTTGCATAATTAGTAATACAATTTCTGTGGAAGCGTTTTTGTCGATAATCCTTTAGTTTTCTAGAATATGCGATAGACCATCGTTTTTTTGCATTTTCCATCGAAAATTCCTATCTCCTCCGAATTATATTTCAAAATTTCACTCAAATTTTTGCACAAGGAAAGCCTCAACATAACACTTCTGTGGAAGCGTTTTTTTCGAATTTTCGACCCCAACATCAAAAATGAAATTTCAAGGTCACGTGAAAAATTTTCGAAAAAAAAAGTGCTTCGATTCTTTTCCGAAAGTAGGCTACAAAAGAAAGCTGAGGAAACACTGAAAAGAGAAAGTTGGTTTTAACGGCATGACAAAATTTTAAAGTCTTAGTGCTAATTCACAACGTTATTTTTGGAACATAATTTTGAGAAAATACTTAGAAAAAATCGAAAAACGCAAAATTTTCGAAAATTTTTTTTGTTGTATTTGGGTTGTTTTTATGCGTTCCAACATAAACATTTGATTGGTGCATTTTTATGGCATAACAACTGCAGAAAATGTAGGAACCGGGGATACCCTTAACTGGCAGGGGGGCTTCAAGTGGTCATAGGCCAGGGGGGTTTAAGTGGTCACAGGCCAGGGGGTAAATAAGTGGTCAAAAGCGTTTTGGGCTGAGAAAAAATTCTGGAATGTTGAATTCTAGATACTACTAACTTTAATTTTTTTATAAAATTGAATCAATATCTCAATTTCATTAAACTAACAATGAAAAAATCCGAATTAACGATAAGATATGGAATAATAAGAGAGATGAACGGAAAAACAAATATTGTGGGGTCCTAGACTGCCAACCTACGGACTTGAACGAGAAAAAAATTGTATGATAAATATTTGTTCCAGCTCAGGTAATTTCAATCAAAAATTAGCATTTTGACTTTTCTGGAATTTTAACTCGTAAACATTTAGACATGAATCTGTAACCCAGACTCGAATTATGGCGAGGCCGTTTTATTATAAACTTATAAATCAAGCCATATTAGCAAAGTTTGGCATTATCAAACATACATTTTTCAATACATTAAAATAATATTTAGCCCAATTTTGGCAATACAATTAAAAAAAAATTTTTAAACGAATCAAAAGGCATCTTATGAGAAAGAAAACAAAGTTGCGAAAAATTACCTCAGTTCCACACAATAGTGCAAAATCAGATGAAAATTAAAACTTAATTTATATTTGAAACTTACCTCATATAAACTTCAAATGATTTTCTATTCGGCTCTGTCTAAAAATAATTATAATGTTTCTTAATTCTCTAAGCAAAATGACTCTTAATTTTCTAGTGAAAATTATTTGCTCTGTAAAAAAAGCTTACTCTCTCTTACTTTCGCCCTTACGCATTCTTATGTAATTCAGTATTTCGGAAGTTTTGACTTTTAGAATGCTCTATTTAAACCGGAGGCCATACCTGTACTCAATAAAGTCTTAGAAATTCGTTACGATTCTTTTAAAGGGGTCTCACGTGATTTGAGTTTCTCTTTGAAAAAGGCATAGTACAGCAATTTGTAAAAATACTCAAAATTACGTTCAACAAAAAGTCCAGGGTCAACTCAACCGTTTAAAGACTTTTTTCTTATTAACCGAAAGTACTAATAAAGTCCACGTAGACGAAATATTCAAAACTAAGGTTTTAAATATGTCACAGATAAATCCTTATTTCTCAAAAAATAAGATCACGTGACGTGTTTGGAAAGTATTAATTATGTCAATAAATCTCAAATAGGTTTTTATGTGCCCAAAATTTTTTCGGCGTATTGATCACTAATTTGTTTACTCGAACCAAAACTTATTTTCCTATTTGAAAGGTCACATGATTCGTTTTTGACTTTGGTGTAATGGAAAAAAGTTTTAAAAACTTCTAAAAGAACCTTTTTTCATTTTTTCAAAAGGTGATTAAACATTTTTTTGAAAAAACCGTTCTATTTTTGCCGACCTTATTTCTTTGAATATACCGGTCACGTGATCATTTCGGGCTATAGTAGGGTGGGAATGCGATTTTCGACTAGTCCTCAAATAATTTTTTCTTACACCTGGAATATAGGCAAATAATCGTGCGAGTCAGAAAAAAGTATGAAAATTTTTTTTGAAAGGTTACTATTTAGGTCAAAATTGACATGTAAAATTTTAAACACAATTAGCCAAGATTTGCCGCGCTGCCCGTTACATTCCATATGTGCCATAAAAGCGGTAAGATAAAACTGTCAATTATGTGAAAAAAAAAATTAAAAATTCGTATGTCGGAAGAGCGTTTTTTTTTTTTTTTGTGTTGTGGGTGGGTGGGTTTTGAAAATTGAAAATCTCAGATTTTCATATTTTTTATCGTTTTTACGGGATTTCCACTTTGTTTGATCTAATTTATTAGGGACCCGTCAGTCTGGGGACTCGGATTTTTTTGAAAAGATACCCCTTATTCATCAACAATTTCGTATCTAGGTAAATCAATATCAGGGACGAAAATGACCTTTTGAAATTTTCAATGACCACAAGTGCCGCTAGAGACAATTATCAAAAATTTAGCCTTTTTTCCAAAGTAACAATTTTTCCAACGAATTTTCGTTTCTAAGGGTTAATACATATACAGGTAAACCGAAAATTACTTTAAAATGTTCAAAAAATGACCCACAAGTGGCCGCTAGAGAGCAACCTTATCAAATTTAGCCTTTTCAAGTTAACATTTTCAACAAATTTTCGTTTTTCTAGGTGAATCGATTCAGGAAGAATGACCTTTAAAAACATTCAAAAAAAATCCCACAGTGCCGCTAGAGAGCAACTTTATCAATAATTTTAGCCTTTTTCAAAGTCAACAATTTTCAACGAAATTTCGTTTCCTAGGGTAAATCGATATAAGGTAAACCGAAAAATTACTTTTAAAATTCAAAAATGACCACAAGTGCCGCTAGAGAGCAAACTTATCAAAAAGTTTTAGCCATTTTTCAAAAGCCAACAACTTTTCCAACGAAATTTTGTTCTAGGGTAAATCATATCCAGGGAAAACCGAAAATGACCTTTAAAAAATTTTCAAAAATGACCAACAAGTGCCGTAGAGAGCAACTTATCACAAGTTTAGCATTTTTTCAAAGGCCAACCAATTTTCAACGAAATTTTGTTTCTAGGTAATATCGTACCAGGGAAACCGAAAATAAACCTTTTTAAAAAATTTCAAAAATGGACCACAAGTGCCGCTAGAAGAACAAATTTATCAAAGTTAAGCATTTTTTCAAAGGCCAACAATTTGTCCAACGAAATTTTGTTTCTAGGGTAAAAAAATCGGCCTATCAGGGAAACGCGAAAATAGCTTTTATGTTACCCCTAGTGAATTATAAGCAATAATTAACTTATAACTTTCAAAAATGTTAACTTCCACCTATACGACGTGTTTTCAGATAACGAGACCAAGGAATAATTTTTTTTTTTGGGAAATGCATTTTAGAAACCATAAATATTAATTTCAAAATCTAAAAAGCTTATTTTTTGGCGGTAAGCAAAATAAAATACGATGTGTGTGATCTGAACACTCTCGTGCAAGTGAGAAGAAAGGTTATCTCGTGCATGTGGGGGTCTTACCGGGCCAATGAAGGAAAGCTTAAAACCCGGATATCACAGAGAAAAAAGTTCCTTTCCAAGCACCAGAGCCGATATATCGGCCCTACTTTGGACGTTTAATTACAAGAAAAAGCTTCAAGGCAGTTGAAGCTCCAATTACTTTTGCAATAGAAAAGTTGAAAAGTTATATTTTTTGCATCAATCAATTTAAATTCTAGAATTTTGATTTTAGTTTCTAGAAAATATAGTTGGAAAAACCAAGGTGTTAGCATATCCACGTGAATCGTCCCATCAGAGTATTCACAAATTTTTTTTTTTAATGGGTCCCAACGCACAGTATCTGCCTTACGTCACACTTTAAATCCAATTAAGATTATATATCATCAATCAAAAGTTATTTTAATAAAAGTAAAAAAAAATGATGAAACAATCAATAATCTATGAAAAATTGCTAAGAAGTCAAAAATTTACTATTTTTTTTGGGCTGAGATTTCGTCTGTCTAGCCACCGTTTAGTACAAAAAGTGACAATCAAAAATCCAGGGCTGTACTTAAAAATTTACTTTCAAATTTACTTTAACGTTTCTGTTTTAAGTAAAAGAGAGATCCGAAATACAAAAACTGATTTTGAAAAGAACGCAGAAAACATTAAAAAAAAACGAATTTAACCACAAAATAAAACAATTTATATCTACAAAGTAGCTTTATAAGCAGAAACTATAGAAGTGCGCACTAAATGGAAACCATTTTTAAGTTGATAAGTGTTCCCCAGTTTAGGGAGCGATGACTGTATTTTCATCCAAAATTGCCAAGAAAAAGTACTGTTTTTCGGAATTTTTGAAATATTAGTTTGGGAAAAAAACCTTTAAGGGGTTGGGTCAACGCAAACAGGAAAAAATAATATTTGACTTGATTTTTCCGTAGGAAGCGTTTAAAAAGTAATATTTTTTTAATTTTGATCGATAAGGCGGTAATTTTAAGAGTCCTAACCAGAATCTAGAAATAAAACTTATTACTAGTATATTTTTTGGAAGTGTAAATTGGGAAGTTTGAAGCTAGTTTTCAACGGCAGAAAATTTAAAATTATATTTTTGGAAACTAGATTAAATTCTGAGCCCTAAAGATTTTCAACTATATTTTGTGCGAAAATTTAACAGGAAATTTCTGAAACAATTATTTTAGGCTAAATATCGTTTTTTCTAGATTCGATCAAATACATTCAAATCGCAATTCTTTGAGCCAAACAGCGCAAGATTTTGTCAGTACGGTAATTATACAAAAAAATGATATCTCAAAAACACTCAAGGAAGGAGATAGCTTTTAATCCCGGCAAGAAGTAGATATAAGTGCGACCCAACATTTTGACCTGATTCGACGTCCAATTCAACTCAAATAATTGTATTCTTGATGAACCAGATTTCTTTAATGTGTGATCAAACGCAAATTCGGCCTAAAACCTAAGTTTGCTAAGTCTGTTTCACGCGAACTGCAGATAACAGGAAGCATATGATTCTACCAGAAATACAATAATGAGTTGGCGTCGATTCAGTACGTTCAATCAGGTAGCGAACTTGATCCGCATTCATTAGTCACTTCCGCCGGAAATGACGTTTAAAAATCATCTTTTGAAAAATTAAAGTCTCTTTCTTAGTTTTTTGAGATATTATAACTTATTAATTTTTGTCCAGGTACCCTATGATGATATTCTGAGCTGTTCGCTCAAATTGGATTGATGCACATCGCGTAAATCTAGAAAAACACTTATTTTCCCCTCAATTTTCGAAAATATTTTTTGAGTAGCATATCTAATCCCGGAAAAGGATACTATTTAGTAATCAAAGCCAATTTTAGCTTGAATTTACTAAAATAGTCTCCTCTTCGAGATTATTCACAAAGTTCAACCAATTATCTGTCGCTGTTCGCTCGAAAGCATTTTGACCGACTTGCTTGGTTTTTTCTCCAGCAAGGTCTGAATCACAAACATGTGATTACAAGTTTAGAATTTCATTTATTGTCGGAAAAATATATTTTTTAATTTTCACTAAGAAAATAATTTAAATAGCTTGGCTCAAAATTTAATATAGTTACCAAAAGTATTTGGCGCGAAATGCTGTTAAACTTGTAACCTTGTTAAAAACTCACATCTTTGATGATGAATAAATAAATTCGCACGTTAAATATTTATTTTTTTCAATAAAAGGTTCCAAAAATAATATTTTCATTTTTCTGTGTTTGAAAACTAAGCTTCAAAACTCCATTTACCTTCCAAAAAAAGTTATTAATGTCTAGCAAAAGATTATATTTTTAAATCTGTCCTTGTTTTTTCGTTGACATTTTCACTTCCACTCTACAATTGTGAGAAAAAGTACGAAAATTACCATTATACACCGTTATTGTGTTATTGACTTGCCCGGTCGAAATTGTTTCCACAAACAAATGTGTGGCACTCATGCTGCAGATTCAGAAAACAAAATTTAAGAAAACAGTGGGACAGCTGTTATTTTCGTTTTTTTTCACTTTGAGTTTCAATTTTTTCTTTTCGATTTTTTTAATTTATTGTCATTTATTCTTCCTTAAAATTTACTAAACGAAGAGATGCAGGAATAAGCATAATAAACTTTTTCAGTGTAGGACAGCCGCAAAAATTTTAATTTTTGAACTCAACATTGAGAATTTGAAATCGCATTCCTAGCAGCTGTCCAACACTAGATTATTTTTACAAGCTTTTTTTCAACTCTCCTTCATCAGGCGCTTCGTTGAATCTATCCAATGAAATTTTTATTCGAAAAAAAAAAATTCGAAAAAAATTGAAATTTTACGAAATTTCGAATTTTTTTCGAATTTTTTTTTCCGAAAAAATATTGAGAGTGGGTGCAAACGAACCGCATGACCAAGAAAAGAATACAAAAATCAACTATTTAAAAAAATTGATTTGGACAGCTGTTGGAATGCCGATTCCAATCCGCCTGTTTCAGTTTCAAGCTCATTTTTGACAGCCTTCCGAATAGCGTTTTTCAAAAAAAAAAATTTTTTTCAACTAAAACGATCTGCGCTCTTTGAGTATAGTCACGTGCAACGAAGCGAAAATGTTATTTTTTCCAATCGCAATTCCCACCCTAGGCTATAGTGAAATGGAAAAAAAGTCTTAGAATTTTAAGAAAAAAGTTTAAGAAAAAGTCTTAGAATTTTTGGGATTTTTAAGTGTCACAGGTCACACGAAAATCAAATATGCCCAAAAAGGGGGGTTTTAAGTGGTCAGGGGGCTTTTAACTGGGGAAGCTCTAAGTGGTAAACAGCTTGTAATCACTATTACAAAGGTTAAATTGTAATATAATCTATTTGATTATTGCATTTTTTTCGAAATTATGATAACTTTATTAACAAAAGAAATTTGCAGATACAAACATTTTTAACAAGTGGCAGTCCCCAAAACTTACTCCCCGCTGTTTTTGCCGAGGTGTTCAGTTAGGAAGGTGATGAAACATTAAAATATTTTATGAGTGTGCCTCGAAGGTGTGGTTTGAAATTAAGAAAATTGCTAAAAGTGCTAGAAACAGTTCCTTATTTCTAAAAAAATGTTCTTGTTGTTTTATATGTCGAGAAAGCGTTATTCAATTCGCATTTTTGATATAATTATTAAGGATTTGGATAATTTTGGTCAATTTTAGGTCACTCAGTGCCCCTGAAATTTTTTAACTGATTCGTCCTAGCTAAAGTTTACTGGACACCTCTCCGTATTAATCTTGAAAATCTATTCCTCTTTCCCAACTTTTGGAGAATTAACTAAGCTTAGCTTGTAACTATATATTCAACCCTTGGATATACATCAAACTATATAGTTATACTGTAATATTTCGACATATACATTTTTAAATATATACATGTTTAATATTTAATTAAGTAGAAAATTTTTTTAAACTAACTCTCAGTCAAAACAAGGAGAACACAAAATATTTTATAACACAAAGAAGTATGAATGAGAAATTAAGCTATGGTTTTAACTTATAACAAACCGCAGAAAACCTGGTTGAACCATGGTCCATGATGGTTCTTGAAATTTAAGTATATTGAAATTAGGGTGGACGCGAATTGAGCATTTCCTGATATCGCTATAAGAGAACGGAAAATCTGAGGAGATGGAATATCAATTATTTCAACCCTAATTAAAATATCACTTCGGGGGAAATTTAACCCAAATTTAATGTATTGGAATAATGATATTTAATAAATAATATTAACGTGTATATGAAATTTTTCAATAACAAAACCAGTTTTTCTAGAAGGAAAGTGGTCAAAATAACAGTCATCTTATTATGAGTTGCTGAAAACAATGTACTTTCAACCGGCTAATATAAAACTCAAAATAAGCTATTAAGAAAACATAATGAATAAAATTTCTGTGATATTCGATATCAGAAAAAAATGTTTTTTTCAATGTTTGCAAAAATTGTATAAATTAGTGCACAGCCTTAACCATGAATGCGAAGAGGGTTGATAATAAAAGATTTTAAGTTATCAAAAAATTATGGCATTAATAATTATCAAATTATCGAGGTCATCATGCATTTTCCATCCACTAAAAATATGGTATACTAGTCTCCAGTTTAGGAACAGCAAAAAATTTTTGCGCAAACATTTTTAATTATGTTGAAAAATTGAAAGCCCTCAAAAAATATTTCGTCAGTACAAAAAAATTTCTTAAGCCCTTGTCAAAAAAAGTCCGTCAACGCCACCAAGCGCATATATGACTCTACTTTAGGCGTTATTCCAGAGAGCTAGGATTTTTTGCCATTTTTTTTCGATGGGTTTAGGGTAATGCTTGACCCAATATATTGGCTTTGTGCTCAACAAGGGGTTGTAAAATTTGGCAGCTACTTCTTCAAAAATGACAAACCGTTTTTGAAATGAAATCGCCTATGGTTGAGCCTGAATCTAAATTTTCGAAAATATTTCCAAGATTTTCGAAGCAGTAGCTCACATTTTTTGTACTGAACGTCAGTACTTTTCAAGAGCTACAATTTAAATTCCAGTAAAAAAGTTTTGCCGTTCCTACCACATACTTGTAGTCATTTGAAAATAGAAGAAGAAGAATAAATTGATAATTTCCGCCAATTTGGGGCACCGAATTACTTTAGCAGTTAAACATTAACTTGAACAAAATGATTCGTTTTGTTTTCGAGACATATTATTGCATTTGTTTAGTTTACTACAATAACATAACTAATAACTAGCAGCTTTCGAATTGAAATAATCCATCTTCAGGTTAATTTTCCAACAAAAAAAATGAGAGAAAAAATTAGTAAATTGCATCGGTTAAATTGGAACCACTTTGCTAAAATCAACATAATTTATCTAGAATTGACTGAGCATAAATTATGCGGGCATAAGAATGGCCCTATCAATTTGAATTTATCAACTTAAACCCTGGAGGCCACACAGCCTTTCGAAAGGCGGCTAAGCGACCTGAATCATTCCAAAAATGGTTGGAAAAATGTTTCGCAGTATTTTTCTTCGAATTCTCCAAAAATCGGCAATCAATCAAAAATATATTTTTTATATTTTTTTATACGCTTAGACTTCAAATTTTGTGGGCGAGTTGATTGAAAGGCAATTTTTCGCCTAAGTTCACTTCTGATAAAAATATTCGACTTGAAAATGGAATAAAAGTTGAAACCAGCCAGTTTTAGGAAGATTCTTGAGTTTATTTTTGCAGAAAAAATAACATATTTAGAACAAGTTTAAGAAATCATGCCAGAGTAGTATTCTGAACTATATTTAGTCGCTTTAATAAGTGATATACATGAAATAGTTTTTCATAAACGAGAAAACTCCAAATTTTTTCCTAAAAAACGTGATTTTTCATGAATTATTTCACTTATTAATAAATATCTTTTTTGATTCCAGATATTTACTCAATCAAACAAAAGTATTGAGTAGAACAGACTACTGCACAGCATTAAGCTAAGATGTATTTCCGGGGAGCCTCCATAGATATTAATCACTGCTTTGAGGAAGAGAGTAAAATGCCTTAATAGTAAATGCTTACACTCAATGAGTAAAATGTCTTAAAAAAAAGGAGTGAAATGTCTTTAAAAAACTCATAACAAATAACGATTAATTGCGTAGGCGGGACATAGCAAATGCCTTAAGCCTTGTGAGCATATACAAAAAGTTCCGCCAAGGCACCAGAGCTACATTGTGTCTACCTTTGGAAATGTTGTTTACAGAAAGCTTAAGGCAGTTGGAGTTGAATTTTCTGGGCATAAGGAAGTTGAGAGGTAATACTTTCGCATCCGAAATTTATATTCTAGAATTTAATTTTAGTTCTAGATAAAGTGAGAAAACAAGGTTATATCCAATCACGGTGATACCACGGTCACAGTATTGGTCTTTCACAAGTGACCTTTCGTCGAACGATGCAACGAAGTATCTGGCCTACGTCATCGTTTTGGTCGCTTTGATTATATCTCATACATCAAAAGTAATTTATAAAATAGTCAAAAATTTTGATGAAAAATCATGATTTCCGATAAAAATGTTCTTTTTCCCCTAAAAGAGATTATTACACTTTTTTCTATATTTTCAAGTTAAATGGTAATGAAGTACAACTGTTTGACAGCTTTTGATTGCTTAAAATTCCACTTTTATAATAATTAAATTTTTTCATGGATACTGAAGTTGAAAATTTAGTTTCACTTCGCGAAAAAAATATCTGCCCCTAGATACCAATAAATTTTTTATTCCAACTGTTATGCATGCACAAAACAGTTTCCTAAAAAACTGCTAATCTTAACAACATTGTTGTATTTTATGTCTAGTTCTCGAAAAATAATTTTTCAGAAGTGAACAAAGGCGAAAAACTTATAAAATCAACACCGCCGTAATTCTGGAACCAAACATTCCGAAAAAAATTCAATTATTTTTTCGGACAGATCAAAATTCCTTTAATAATGTGTTTGAACAGAAAAGATTCTACGATCCCGTTCTTTGCGTTTGAAATGATTGACGGTATGCTAGAGCCACAATCTGTGGCTCTGTGCTCACAGAGGGTTAAATAGTGTAAGCCTTAATTTGTGTATAATGGCTTAATTTTGGGAGTAAATCCTTAAAAAATGTGAAGGGAATGTTTTAAATATAAAAATTATGATTTTTTTTTCAACATTCTAGTTTTAAGCAAAGAAAACACTTCTTAAAGTTTTCAAAATTTTCTATTTTTTTTCACAAATGGATTCGAAAAAATGTTATTTTTGGCGTTTCCCGTGGTAAAGAGGTTACTGGTCGCTGAAATTGACCTTTTTTGATTAGAATCAGCCTAACAGAGAAACTAGGGACAAATTAAGAAGCTAGCGTTTCCACCATTAAGGGATTGTGGGTGCTTTTCAGCAATTTGCTGGGAAAAATAAGCCTTTTTAAAACTCAAATATCTTTTTGTGAGAATTGAGTTGAACGTTTTTTCCAATTGTAGTCCGTAACCTTGAGAAGTCAAAAATTGATTCATTTTTTAGAAAAACTTAATCAAACAACCTTTAATGCATAAAACCCTAATTTGCTGGTATTTCTTTCCATTGAAGTAGAACCGTCATATCCACGTATCCAAAAAATCACATAATGCCGATATTATTTGTAAGAAAAAATTTCTTACAATTGGCTACCAAAGCATATTTATAAATTAATCTTTAATTCGCGCGAAATTATTTTTGAAAATTCTTGCTATATGTTTAAATAAGGCAAATATGTAGTTATTTTACAAAAAAAAGTATACCTCACGAACAGTAACAATGCGATTTCTTTTCTCTTTTTTCATAAAATCCTTCTCTAATTAATCATATTAAACTTTTGAACCTAAGAAATTAATTATTCTTTTTAATATTTCTCGCATCACTATTCATGCTGATTTAATGCGCTCGCCATTAATTAAAATTGATTAGGCTAAAATTGGAAATATTGAAAAGGCGCAAAAATCTGAAAACAACTATCATATGGAAATAACTTCATTCAGACTACCTTTTTCTTGCGAGTTGATTTTTTTGTATTCTGAAATGAATACCATATCTAGAATTATTTTCCGTTTTCCAGTTTTATGCAAGTCCGAAATGATATTTTTGGAAATTTTTATAGAATATTGGTCAAAAGTTTCCAATTTTATTTTGTCTGAATCTCCGTGAAAATTGATCACTACTGGGATATTTGTTTTTGATCATTCTGTCCTTATTCGGGGCGGATTTCAAATGCAAAAAAAAAATTTTTTTAATTTATCCAGGAAATAATTGGTGTTTTTTAATTGCAAACGATTCCTGAGGTGCTGGATGGGTCAGGTGCAATTGAAAAAATACCGAATTGGCGGACCGTGGTCCAAAATAACTACTGCACCCACAATTCCCTTAAGGGGGTGCCATAAACCGCAGCAGACTGGAGTCGTTATAGCTACGAAATAATAGGTCAGTATATTTTTTTTATGGCTTATTATAGTTAGCTGACCGATTATAAATAGTTTCAGCTTGATAAATATTTTATTCATTTTAGGAAAGATGACTTCGAGTTTCATTTTTGAAATCGTAAAAAATTTCAAAATATATATCTATAACTATTATGAAAATTTTCCGCATTTTTTGTCCAAAATTTTTTCTGATCGTTTTTTTGAAACTATGAAAAAAACTAAAAAAAAATAGCCACTTTTACTTATTTTCATGCATGTCTACATATTTTCCTGACTGCTGTTTGAAAAAATCATAATATGTTTATTTGTCATTTTTGTCGACTTTTTTTAGAAAAAATTATTAAAATTTTCGCAAATCAAGTCCAATTTATTAGTAGTTTTTTGAACTCTCCATAAAAAGAATCAGCAGAATCACATATTAAATGTTTTGGTATATATTAAATATCCGTACGTCGATAAAATTTTTACACTCCGGTGGTACACTCGATAAGTGCCATTTGACACTAAATATTTAAAATTTTATGCTGGTCAAAATTTCACAAATAAACATTGTGAGTGTTATAGGCGCCATTTCTTAGATAGTAAGAATTTTTGATATCAAAACGCAATTGAAGGGTCAAATTTTTATCTCAAAAATAAGTTGTTTCTCTACTTTTTGCATTTTTAACCATTTTTTCAGTGGGAAAAACTTTCATATCTAGGAAATTTTTATAAGCACATAAAACCAGACTTTTTAGCGCATAACACCCGAAAATGTCTGAAGTTTATTAAATCGTCTTTTAAAAAAAATCTGTAGTCGAGTTTAGTTGGAAATGGATGTAACCGTGAAAGTGTTTTTTTATAATTTCCCAGATATTAAAGTAATGTAGAAAATTAAAAATATAAACGTTTGCAAAATGGACAACTTTTATTGTAGATAAACAAAAAAAAATATTTTTCCAATTTTTTTCTTCATTTAATCCGCTCTGTAACAATCTCAGGAACTTATGGCACCCCCTTTAGGGGGGGCGTCGTAATTTTTTGAGCCCTTTATAGAAATAATTTATGATACATTAATATTGGTTATGACTAAGTTGACCCAAGGAATCTCAATGGTGGCATTTAATTTTTTTCAAACAATTCCCCCTTTTAAAAGAAACAAAAAAAATTCCCCCTTTTAGAAAAAAAAAAAAAAAAAAAAAATTTTTTTCCCCAAAATTTTTCTAAAATAAATTTTTTTTTTGCTTTTTTAAAACCTTTTCGCAATAAAAAAAACCCGGTTTTTTTTTTTTTATGTTTTTCCCCCAAAACCATGATATGAACATTTTTTATTGGTGAATATGACCCACGAAAACGATGCATGACATTAAAATTATCGGAAAATGTCTTTAATCGAATTCAGAAATTTCAATTATTTTAAGCAAAAATGTTAAATGTAATTAATCGAATTTGACGCTGAATATGGTTTCAAAATTTTAATTAGCTGTTAGCCAACTTTGATCAGTGAAATCTCAGCTTCAATTTTGGTAAGTACTTTGTTCCGACAGACGAACTTTTTTTTCGAACTTTTCAATTCAAAAATCCGAGACAAACATATTGAACGACACTATATTAATCTACTAAGTTCGAAAAAAAACGGTCTTATTCTGAAAAACATTCCGTCAGAGAAGTATCACTTTGAAAGACGAAAAATTGTAAAAATCTGGCGTTCAAAAAGAGATTCCTAGAAAATTCAAGACCGAAATTCAAAAAATGGACAAACTATATTACTAGTAGTAACCTCAACTCTTCCCGTACTCTGTGTAATTTTTTCAGACGCTTTGTATGTTGGGCCTAATAGAAAGCATAACTTCTGAAAAACGCTTGGGTGTTCTAGAATATAAACTCACACACCTGTGGTGTGATGTAATGTTAAGTTTGAGATAAGAGGAATCGTTAGCGAAGGCTAGACCCTATAAACGAGTATCCTCAGATTTTTTCCAGCAAACTGCCCTAGAAATTTATTATGAAGGCGGGATTGAAGGAACCAGATTAACGGACGCCCACCCCCTAATTTCGATTTATAGAATAATGGGCATGTTGCAGTCCACCCTTAATCTTGTCAATGAACTTTTTGTTCCGATACAACTCTGAGATACGTACCAGAACAAGGTGTCCCTGATCAAATTTAAAATTCTATCTCCTCCCAGGGTTATTTAGAAATAAAGCTTAGGGCATTACAAATGCTCCAAAATGACCCGGTTGATAATAAAGTTAACTACAGATCAATCATGAGAAAAAAATTTTTAGATTGTTCTTCAAAAGATAAAGGATATTCTACAACTCATTGACTTTATCCTCAGAGTGCTGTTTATGGCTATTTTTCTGGAGAAAATTTTAATTTCAGCGACCAACCCTTAAAAGGAAGTGGGCGTCGCTGATTTGCCTTTTTTTGAAAGTTTTTAGATGCGATTTCTTACTACTAGCAAAGGTGGAATCCAAAACTGTTTAACGTAAAGAACAACTCTTCGCAATAATTTACAGAATTTTAGTTATTTGAATACAAATCTAAACTTACGTTTGGTTGGTAGAGTGGGTCTTAACTGTCAAATGAAATCGTAAAGATCAAAGATAGATCTTTCTAATGTATGTTTCAAAAATGGTCCATATGAATTGTCTAACCGTACACAAGGCCTCTGAAATGCCAAAAATCACTAAACACGCGCCCCTTAAAGGGGTACTGGTCGCTGGTTTTATGAGGCATTTGGGGCTTTGAAAATGGTCCAAATTGAAATTTGGGAATGATAACCAAGGTACTACTGGACCAAATTATCAAAAAAATTTTTTCGAAATTTTTTGTGTTTTTTTCGATTTTTTTCAAAGTATGTTTTTTCAAATGAAGTTCCAAAATAACGTTTGCTTAATTGACCACTAAAACTTGAAAATTTTCAACCTTGACGTAAGCCAACTTTCTGATCAGGGTGGTTTTCGTGGCTTCTTTTGATCCTACTTTCGAAAAAATCGAAGTACATTTTTTTTCGGAAATTTTTTTTCCCGTGACCTTCAAAAAATTTATATTTTTTGAGTTTGGGGTCAAAATTTGAAAAAAACGGCTTCAACATGGAGTTTCCTATTGTTTCTGTGCTAGGGTTGTGCCCGAATTCCATGGTTCCCAAAATATAACCTAGGAGGAGATAGATTTTTGGTAAAAAAAATGCTAAAATCGCAAAACAATCGTATCTTTCTGGGATTTCCGAGAAAAACTGAAGTGATTTTTGAAAAAAACGCTTTAAGAAGGACTAAGTTTATAAGTCATACGGATATGTTTATAATTTGAGCTGCTTTCTAAATAAACCCTGGTAGAGATAGATTTTGAAATTTGTCGAGGGACACATTGTACGGTAACGTATCTCGAGTGTATCGGAACAAAAAGTCATTGACTGCAATTGGTTTTGACAAGATTAAGGGTAGATCTTACAACATGGCTAATCTTAATTGTCCCATAGTTTTCTCGTTAGGTGATTTCTTCATCCGAAAAGTCAATTCCAGCGACCCAGTACCCCCTTAAGGGGGTGGTGTGAAGTGAATTTTTTGAACATTTTGGAGGCTTGGTACGGGGCAAACTGATGAACGTTAGAACATTTCCCATCAATACACATGAAAAGATCTATCCTTGATTCTCTGCGATTACATTAGACAATTCAATGTACCACTTCCCACCAACCACTGGTTAACGCGGGTTAAACCACGAGTCCCTCAGCTTTTTCAAAGAAACAGGAATCCTAGAGCTTTGATATCGGAAAGTTTTGAGAATTTGATGTTAATCCAGAAAATTTTCTGAATTTTTTTTAGTGAATAGGAGCTATTTTTTTCGAATTTTTTTGCCTCAGGGGTCAGCAATCTGGTTTGAATATGCCTAAAAATGTGTTTTTTCGACGTTTTGATACAAGGCTTATTCTGTGAAATGCAGAAACCGTCATTTTTCCAGATATAACAAGCCCAAGGGTTGGTGAACAAATCGAATAGGAAGTAATTTTTTGATTTCGGCCTGATTGCTGTAAATCGACAAAAAAAGGGCGGAAATCGACAAATTTTGAACTAAAGTGAAAATTAGAAACTATATGTCAGCAAAAGATTCCCTTGTATACNTTTTTTTGTTGTCATTTGGGTTGTTTTATGCGTTCAAAACATAAACAATTGATTTGGTGCATTTTTATGGCATAACAACTGCAGAAAATGTAGGAACCGGGATACCCTTAACTGGTCAGGGGGGCTTCAAGTGGTCATAGGCCAGGGGGGTTTTAAGTGGTCACAGGCCAGGGGGTAATAAGTGGTCAAAAGCGTTTTGGGCTGAGAAAAAAATCTGGGAATGTTGAATTCTAGATATCTAACTTTATTTTTTTAATAAAATTGAATCAATATCTCAATTTCATTAAACTAACATGAAAAAATCCGAATTAACGATAAGATATGGATAATAAGAGAGATGACGGAAAAACAAATATTGTGGGGTCTAGACTGCCACCTACGGACTTGACCGAGAAAAAAATTGTAAATGATAAATATTTGTTCCAGCTCAGGTAATTTCAATCAAAAATTAGCTTTTGACTTTCTGGAATTTTAACTCGTAAACTTTAGACATGAATCTGTACCCAGACTCGATTATGGCGACGCGT